>CAEFZY010020273.1:0-30624 GCA_903066815.1 Brachyrhaphis roseni | reverse complement strand
CTTTACTAACCAAAGTGGTATGACGAGAATCTTGCTTTGAGCATCTTTGTGAGGAGTGGAGCTCTTCTGAGGAGAGGACACGTCAGGCGACATGTCCAACGAAGAGTCTGACAGACAAACATGCTCTCCACTGCTCGGGTCACTGGGTAAAAATAAAGTAAAGGTTTCCCACATAGACCCGAGTCAACTCAGATTTTACACTACATCAAAAATATGTAGAACATGATTCCTCTCACCATTTTTTAGAACTCTTGGACATCCACTTGAGCGGTCGCTTTTTTGGAGTTTTGGAGACGTTTGTGTGCGCCTGTTGCTCGTCCTTGCTTTCTGACGGTTCTCTGGATCTGTTGGCTTTTCTGCCATGGAAGTAAATCAATGTTTTTAGCATAACAAGAGTGAAAATATTCATCTATTTAACAGATAACAGCAGTCAGACAATGAGAAGATTAAACTCATGCAGTGATTTAGTTCTAAACTAACTTTGGAATCTTGATAAAAGTTTGTTATTGGAAATTGCAGAGGGTGACAGTGAGTGTTTGCTCCAGTCGTCCCCATAATTGTTCAGACCATTCATTTTTCAGTACAGTGCAATAAAATCTTAGACATTTAATGATTTTCCAGAAAACTCAATAATAGGATTTTATAATATATAAGCTATGATCATCAAAATGATCAGAAATAAGCTATTTTATTGTGTGCGTAATAAGTATATAACACACATGATTTTCAGTTCTGTATTCGAAATACTGAAATATAAAAACTTTTCAGTGATATTTTAATTTACTCAGATGTCACGGTTCTGAATAGTACTGCAAACTGAAAAATTGCTGAATCTTTGGGACTCCCTGAAGCCAGGTCAGTGTGAAGTGACACTGCACTTGGACTTACTTGCTTGATGATTCATTCGGCTGCTCCAGTTCTTTTTTCCCACTCTGACTGGATTCCCCTTCACTGTCTGATGAGCATTCAACGAAACTAGTTGAAGCTCTGAAAAACAAATGTTTTTTTAACCCACATACTCAGTCACACAGTTCTTAAAGGAAGAACAGAAAGCAGACATGTTGGGATAAAGCAGCAACTCACAGAGGAAGATGGAGGTAAACTGACCTGCTCGCTGTACTGCTGCCCCCCCTGGGAAGCTTTCTTTTGGGCCTCGAATATTTTCTGTCTGAATCTGAACACTGAAGGCCGTTCAGCTCTTTATTTGATGCAGACGGCATCTGTGGAGACTCCGTTGTTCTCGTCTCGACGTCCAGCTCCTCTGCAGTTGTTGTGCACTGTGAGCTCGGCTGGCTGTCCGGCTCGACCACAAACCGGGCCACCGTGTAGAGAGTCTTTGAGAGGGACCCTGCTGCTGCTTGGCGCTCTGCATCTGTCTGTGTCATCTGGTCAGCTGGGGAAGCTTCCATAGGGCTGACTGACTTTCTCTGAAACAGGGCTTCTTGCTCTGAGCTCTGAGTAGCACCTCGAATAGAATCATTGTGTCTCTCCAGGCAAAGGCACACTCTTTTCTGAGATTCTTCCTCCACTTCTTGCTCCAAGTCAGAAAATGTTTTTTCTTCCACACACTGAGCCAGGGCTTTGTAGGCTACTTCGAGTCTGTTCTTCTGGATGAATGGATACCTTCTGAAAGGTGTGGGAGAGAACAAAAAAAAAAAAAAAGAACTACTGAAGTTTTAAAATCACACAACAGGATTCCTAAAAAAGTTCTGAAATCTAATAGAATCTCGAATTTAGAGAACAGATAGTAACTAAATATGGAAATGGTAAAACTCAGACATTACGGAAGAATGCACAAACAGATGGATGAAAAGATGGATGGATGGACAGAAGTAAAGACGGACAACAGAACAGATAGACAAAGGCAAACGAGGGGACAAATGAATGCAAAAATTCTAAAAAACACAAAAAAGTTGCTTTTAGAAATCTAGTTTTTTATCATGTTGACAATAAGATATAGAACAAAATTTATAGAAAATATAGATAACATCATATTCTAATTTCACACCTTTCCAGTGTCAGGAAATAAAAAAAGTTAAAATCACAGAGGTCATTAGAAAGATTTTAGAACATAAAAACAGATGAAACTGGCCTTACCTTGATCTGAACTGAAAATTATTTACTTGTGGGCTGGATGACGGACTGGTTTCATCTTGCTCATCGCTCCTCGTTGTTCCATCATGTTGAACTTCAATTCGTGATTCAACAAGGCTCAATGCAGCCTGTTAAGCACACACATATTTATATAACCATCTTCAAAACAAAAAGTCCAAGAGGCCGTGTCTTAAACTCAATTGTCAGTGTGCAAACCTTGTGAAGAAAAGGGACAGAAAAAGGGCAGAGCTTCTGGCAAAAACACAGCATCTCCTTCCTAAACTGTGGGAAGTTCATTTGGTCGATGACCTTGTGTGCGTTACTCTTCTGACAGATGAGCCTCATGAATGTGGCCCTCTATGGAGAATCGGATGTTGACAAGCAATAGATCAGTTGGAAACTGCTTAAATTTGTAGCCAAGGAAGGTAACAATTGTCTGTTCACAAATAGTCAGGAAATTCATGTTTTCTATGTTTTCTCTACAATCTCAAACATTTACTGAACGAACTGATAAAATGCTTGTGGATTTACTGCTTCCCTTAAATCACTGAACTAATGTTTAGTTCCTCAACCACAACTTACGTCAAGAAACATTCCAACCCAGGGGAACTGAATGACAGTTCACAATTCATTTGTTTGCATTGTTTGATTTTTTTTGCCTCTGAAGCAGCAGCAACACCATATAACCTACGACATTAGTTTAGAAGTTGCAGAATGTGAGCATGTTAAAGATTGATTAGGTGGACTTACCTTGTCATTCCCTGGACTGGGAAAGTACAGAGTGAGTGCAGCTTTTGCCTTATCAAATACCTCATTCTTTATGAAAATCCCCAGGATCTAAAAAATAAAAATAAATCATTTGCTAGATCAAAACTGCCTTTTCAGGATTTCTCCATGTTTTTACTTTAGAGAAATGATCAGCAGATTTCTTCATCAACAATATATAGTAGTATTTATCTACTACAATATGTAGAATTACTACTTCTGGTGAAATCTTAGGTTGGATGATTTGCTAGACTTATCAATTGCAACTGCTGTAGCCTCTGACTTTGCAGAGATGGATTTTTGGTGTCTTTGAGCTAAAAAGTATAAAACGTAAACCAGAGCAGTAACAAGTTTATATGTCACCTACCATCTCTTTAAGCAATGTGGATACATAGTCGAAATCAGCTTGAGGAATTTGGAAATTTGCCTTCATACTTTCCAGCAAGTTTAGGGCCGATTCCAGCGGAGTTTTGGACTGATCAGGTTCAAACCATGAATCTGAGGGATAGAATTAACAATAACTGCAAGGCTTGGTCACCATAACAGCAGGACTGAAAGTGGGACAAATGGAATGAAATAAAAGACAAGATCAAGTAATATTTCAGGATTAAAAGCATTTTGCCAGTGCATTGACTAAAACAGCATATGCAAAACTATGAGAATATCACAAGTTGTTCTTAACATTTCACTTAAAATTAATGCAATTGTGTTAACAACATGGAGACAGTAACTCACCAAGTTTTTCTCCTTCGTTTATGCGAGACAGGAACTGCAACAATCTGATCTTCAAGGGCATGTCATCAACAGATTCAATGGGACGTTCAAGGACATCTAAGGAGATCAGAAATTATACACTCAGTAATTCACGTCTATAATCCTTCCCTTACGCTTCATGATTTTTTTCTATTAATTCAAGGTTCATTTGATGCAAATTATGAAGCAGTTTCATATTATTATCACATAAAAGATAAAGCTCATAAATGTGGCTAAATGGTAACGTATACATGTTTCAGTGCTGAAATAAACAGGTTAGAGTTGGCTCAACAGTTTGTGTGGCAGGGATTATTGTTTGAGAATTTGCAAACACAAGGAAGCTCGCTGAAAAGACCAAAAACAAAAGTCTGCAATAGCAGGAGACCAGTTAAAAGCAACGCAAAATAAAACAAGCATTTCACATAAGTTTTCCAGTTTCATGTCGCTCTTGTTGCTAGGTGCTTGCTGAATTCAGAATATGAATCCAGTAGGTTTACATTTCAGCCTGCAACGCTAGAGAACGTGAAACTGTCCTACAACATTAAGCGCAAACATAATAAACATTTGGTATAGTTAATAAATAACCAGTTGTTTCACTTTGTTGAAGCTAAAGTTACTACAGGCAGACATGAGAAGCTAGGCAAGTTTAAGCTAGTTTATAGTATAGGGTGCTTACCGTCCAGCACGTCTCTAATAGCACAAAAATCCGCATACTGTTGGTTCTTGAAGAATTCCACCGTCAGAGAAAAGTAATATTCCACCAGCCAGCGGTTAACAACCTTCTCCACTTGTACTTGATCGATGTTTACACTTTCTTTGGCTGCCATGTTCGCGCCTCACTCCTCTTCTTCTTTCGGTTTAATGGTGGTTGGTAAAGTGATACCGCCTCCTCAGGGCGTTATGTGAACTGCCGCGAACAACCAAGCCCCTGTTTTTGACACGCCCTCGACATGGAAGGGTATGGAAGCCCGTTTCCGCCACTTTGTTCGAAAAAAAAAATGAAAAAATTATCTCAAAATAAAGAGAACATATTCAAGTGAAAAATTAAAAAGGGCTTTTTTTTAAAAGTTATTTTTATTATTTATAATTTAGTTAAATATTCTGATTTTCTCAATGCCTGCAATCCCTATTTAAACGCAGTTACATTTCAGTAATCTTGCATATTAACTTTTATTTAATTCCCAAACAAAACCAGTTTCCCTAAGAAATTCTAAATCAAATAACTACTTGACACACACAGTAAGTGCTTTGAATTTTTTTTCTTTAGAAATAAACCAGTAAGTGTGGTAACTAAGGAATGCACGACATATGAGCTTACATCATTGTTTATTTCCATCTTCTTGCCGCTTTTGTGTTTCAGAAGGGAGAGGAAGTTGACATGTGGTATTTGTTCATCAGTGATAATGACGCAGCACAGGATTATGAGGTGCTGCGTCAGCAGAGAAGTAATGTAGGTGGAGTGGTCACTTTCAGTGTCAAAAGTGTAGCTAAATATATACAATATTGGTAAATATAAGTTACTGGCCTTGACAATAGTAATATCAGCCCAATTTTCATATCTGTGCATCCCCTATAAGTAATCACTTTAAAAAAAAAAAAAAAAAAAAAAAAACAGTCACAGTTCAGAGCACAAGTTATTTTATTCAAGTTTATTATGGAAAAAAATGACATTGATGACAAAAAATTTGACACAATTTAAACAAAAATAAAACTCAACATTCAGTTTATATTGTTAATAATTACTTTTATACTTTGTTTATACAGCTGAAGGATTTTTGTTCTTGACATATTCCCTGTAGCCAGAGAACCCAATCTCCCATAACTGTTCATGGTGGAATTATAAATATGTATTAAAACATCCATCCCGCTACTGTACATGACAACAAGTCTCTGCATTAAAAAAAAATTCAGTTTCAACTTTAATCTGCATCCTTGGTGGAAAACCCTCTTTGAGAGCATAGTGTTGCACAGATGGGTTTGCACTATGTCCAACCATCATCCACAGTCAAGTAACACACAAAGACCTCATTTAAAATTAAATTATACAGAATTATCTGAGCATGAAAACTCTGCCATATGTTAATATGTTAACTCTTGATTAACTGATAGCCCTGACTGGCCTCTACTGTTTCTAACACTTTGTGTTTATTAGTGACATTACCTTTTGCTTCTGAATGTCCTTTAGCAACAATTGTTGCTTGATTAGCATTCTTATTTGTGCACCCATGAAATAATACGGCATATTTCCTGATTTTTATCAAATCTCTACCTATCTACGCTTTTTTCCCTGCTTTATTAACTTTTACTAAGCATGCTGTTTGAACATTTCTGAATATAAACAAGTAGTATACCAACATTATGCTGTGATCGTCCTAAAGAGCAGCTAAATAAACGGAGAAACAAGAGGCCAGCATTAGGAAAGTCCCCTGATGTCACTGCGTGCTCAGTGTTCTGTCCCCTGCTCCTTACGTAGGTAGCTTTTACATTCTTATGACAGCGTTTTCCTAAAAACAAAACATTAAAAAAATAAAATCATTATGTCCTTGGAGGTTTTAATATGTAAACAGGTGAGATTTTTCTTTCCTGACCACCACAGATGAGAACAGACAGCAGTATATAATAACAACAACTAAAGATATGAGACTTAAAAGATTTAATTTGACAATACTTGAGCACCACCAGCTTTGTAGACAATATTTAACTATAAATTCAGGAAGCATCGGCCTCAAGTGCATACAGGCTGATCACTCCTGCGACAGGTTAATGTGAAGGTGGGCATCTTCATAAACACGATAGATCATTTTACCAGCTTTAGTGCTCTGACACACTCCTGCTCTGCTGACAGATATTGCAGGGGTTTAAATTTGCAGCGTGGAAAAAAAAAAGGCTTTGAAAGAATCTGTTGAGCTCCTCAAGTTATGGTTCACCATTAAAGATTGTGTAATAAAATTAAAAAAAGCTTTGTTTTGTCACCCAATAATGTTGTGCTAGTTTTTCAGAAGAACTGTTTAACAAAAAAAGAACCACACAGTTGCCAAGCAGCATGCAAAGCAGCCATGTCTCAGACTTGGCTCCGTCTTGAACAGCTTGAGTGGTTGTTTTCAGTGCTTGAATGCAATGTAATCTCATTATCATGTTCTTGTATAATCCTAACAGACAGAAAATTCTCCGCCAGTTCACAGCACAAAGAAAAAAATACACAAAAAAGGAAAACAATTCAGACTCGGTAACATTCAATCCAGGGCCTGAATTATTTTGTAATGAAAATAGAGGGAGGCATATCAGTGATCTGACCATTTGTTTCACAAACGCTCTAGAGATGTTAAGCAGCATGTAGGCAGGGATGAATGGTAAATCTATAGACATGGAAAATGACTTTCTAATCCAAACGTGGACTCAGACCAGCAGTAGTCATCTTCTGAGAGTCGTCACGGTTAGCTGGAGAGGAGTGGTCATGGTGATAAGGCGTCAGCAGTCACTCAAAAATTGAATATTTTTACAGGCTCCCATAAGCGCACACATAAAAAAAAGAAAGAAAAAAGAAAAAAATCAGCTCAGAGAAAAACTACAAGACGAAGAGGACGACTTGAGGAGAAAAGCCATTTGGTCCTCTTGACTAAAAATAAGGCTTGAGCTCACCACGGCCTGTTTCTTTAAAAGGCAGCCATTTCCAGGCTGACTGATTGGTTTGTTGTACATGCATGTTGGAGCACACAGTTCAATCACTGCTGTTCATTGTGCTCTACACACCAGGCTGTTTTAAACAATGTAGTGCATTTCCTGGACTGTGATTCCCATGTCTGGCTCCAGATGAGTACTGAGCATTTCTCCCCATGAGATCCTTTTGCCTTCTTCCAGAGACAATAAAACATACTCTGTTCACATCCCTTATGACGAAGATGCTCGCTCTAAATCACATATTCGCATCTCCAACATTAATTTTCATTGTGAGGAATAAAAATCTCGAGTTCTGTTCGTGCTTTTCCAAAATCCACACAAACAAATCATAAAGGACTAACAGCCCGATTATTGGGAACACAAGTGCAGAGCAACACAAATAGTGTTGGGTGTTAAACAGCCGGTGGGAGCATCACATCAAGAGTTGTGATGCTCCAGGGTCCTGCTGTAGCAGCCTGTGTGTCACCCCCTCCATAGACGCGCTCTCTGGATGAAAAGGTCCATCTTAGCCCCCGCAAGACGGGCTAACAAGAAATCCAGCTTTAGACAGCTAACGTGTGTGAGCTTCATCACTGCCCAGGTTGTCAGACGGAGAACTCGGAGCCACCACGGCGACCCTGGGTCACCACCAACAGACGGCGCAGACGCAGGCCTGTGAATGGGTTGCACCACAGAAGGGACGGCGGACCCCCAAAAACAGATTTCATTCCGTCCCATCTCATGTGACGCTCCCATGTTGGCTTCTCGTTTTTAAGACGTTCAATCTCCTGGAAGACATTGAAATCAGTTCAGAAAGACTCAAATTGTGTGACTTTTCAATAAATGATCTCAAGTTAACTTCTAACATTTCTGTTACCCTAACAAAACCTCAATAGCATAACGGAAACCTGACCTTTTACCCATCTAGATGTTCAGTTCATTTATTTATACCTGTTTACCTGCATCTAAAACTGAATAATAAATACAACCTGAAATCAGTCATTGTGACTTGAGAACCTAAAAACAAAGCTTGTTTTGTATGTGTGCACCAGTTTAGCATTTTTCTACTCTAACTTTTTACACCAAACAGCTACTATAAAGTAGCTTTATTTATTATTCTAGATCACAAATTTTACAAACAAACTTATAAAAAGCAAGTGTAATATATTCAATTAAAGCTTCATCCAGACTTCTTATCAGTCTGTATAATTATGCATATGTTCATAATATACTAATAGTTTGGTCGACCTTCCAGCCTTACACCTACCCAGCTTGGAAATCCCAAATCTAAACCGAGAGCAGCAAACGGTGACGGAGTTTGCGTGGATACTGACCGTCTCATCATTGCAGATGGAGTGAATCTGTGTGCCGAACATCACAGCTGTAAAAGTGAGGAAGAGGATGGCTTCAAGACAGAGGAAGATCAGCAACAAGACCGACACCCCTGGTGAGAAGTCACTGCACTCTGAACAGGATTAAAAAAAAGAACAAATCAGAGGTTTGTACAGTTTAGAGGAACGACTGACATGAGTTTCAAATGAACATTTTTGCTATGCTTAAAGCAGGCTGTGTAAATCTGAACAGCAAGAAGACACAATCCTGAGGTTCCATCTCATAAAGCAGTGGGCACTGGTAATCTACTGACAGATGTAGAAAAACTCATGCAGTAATCTTGTCGATTGCAGAGACTGTTTACAAAGCAAAAGAAGAGCATTTTCTTCATAGCCAAGAGACGCAGTGTAATTTGAATTAATACTAAAAAATGAGCTGATTCATTCTTGCAGACCACAGTGAAGCATAAAGAGCAATAACAAGTGGATGAAGATTGTGAGAAACAATTCTGGTGATCTCTGAGCAGAAGCTGGAGGTATACCTTTATTTCTTCTGATCTCTGCATCTCCACTTGTGTATTTTAAGATGCAATTCTAAATTTTTTTCACATTTTGAAACGTCTTTTAATGCAAACTTATCTTACGAGTTCTTACCATTCCACTGCACCTTAATACATGTGAAGAAATGCATCCCACTGAGGCCCAGAGCATGGGCGGAAATCAAGGCTATGTACATCTGTGGAGCACAAACAGTGAAAAAGAAACATAAAATTTCTACATGAAAAAATAAGACAATTCACACAAAGTTCCTGTTTTATAGCTTAATTTTCTATCAATGAAAGTGTGAATGGCAGGGGGAGCTGCAACGCCCAGCCGTTTATGGCAGCTTTATTTTTCTGTCTTCAGAATAATCCAGTCAGCGTTGGAAGCCATAAAAAGTGCTGATCTTATCAAGGGAGCCCCAGATGGCAGTATGTGCACATTTAATGTAGGCCTGCTCCTGCTCTACACTACAGCACAGAGCTCTGAACTTCAGCTGATGAAAGGGAGGTTCTGCCTCCACAAAATAAGCATATAAATGATATAAGCTCAGACAATTTCAAACAACCTAATCATATTTAGAAATTAAGAAACAAAACAAGCGACATGCACACTTTACTACAGCAGTGATGACATTTCAAAAGAGCTGGCGATCTGTGCCACACCCTCTTACAAGATTCACCACTTCCTTCCTTAACGTCTGTGTACTTACAGTAAAAAGAACAAAGAATCTCTGATTCTTTTCTCCCACGCAGTTATTGACCCAGGGACAGTGATGATCCATCTTCCGGATGCATCGTTTACAAATGCTGCACGGAGGAGACACAGGTTAGTTTGTGAAAACAGGAATATATTCATAAACACAGCTTTAATAAATATCCATATTGTTGAGTTGTCTTCTGTTTAGATATGTTCATTTCAACAGACGAAAGAGTTTGTATGTGTATCACTAGTTCAGACTAACTGATGCAGCTGAAAGCTTGTTTTAAATTTGCAGTCTTTAAAAGAACTGTTGACTACACTGAAAATTTGCTGCAGTTTGAGTGCTGTCAAACACAAGTGAGTGTTTTTTAAGCATTAATGCTTCAAAACATCCCATTGCTAAGCAGAAGAAAGGATAGACAGCTTTTCAAAAGTTGCCGCTGTGTCACACTGACCTGCAGTGGTGTGCCCTTTCAGGTTTGATGCTGCAACACTTTGGACACTTGTAGATGACTTCTCCAGGCTTCAGCTGCAGGCTCTCCATGTACTCCTTGGTTGCATTGCCCTTAGGAACTGCACCCTAAAAGGTGGCAAAGGCAGCAAGACAACTGTCTTCAGTTGATGCAAAATTTTATTAAATTACATTGTGATTTTATGTCTCTATTAAAACTGGTGCAACTAAAAGAGAGCAAGTCTATCTAATATTAGCATCAGTTCGCTGGTTACCCATATATCAGATCATATCCCTCTGACTGGTAAGCAGCTGAAAGTGTCTAAAGATTCCCAGTCCCTTGAGGTTTGAACTGCTTTATAACTTAAATTGTTAAATTTAACTCTCGTTAAACTCATCTTTTCTCTCTGGCCTTTGACCCAGTATAAAACATAAACTATGCTGTACACAATTTTTTTCCTCCTTATTCTAATAGTTCACTTGTTTTTTATTCCTCTTTTTTAACTTTTTTTTTTCTTTACTTCTGGGTTGTGCTTCTTGTGTGCATTTCTATTGTGTAGGACTTTACTTTTATAAAGAGATTTCAAACCAGTCTGGTTTATAGTTTTAAATGGAGATTTGCTTACTGGTATATTTTGTAGGAAAAACACCAATACAGCTACCAGGGAGCTTCTGGTTTATTTGAGCAACATTAACTGGTCTGTCTTCAAAGCCTGAAGAGATCAAATTATTTCCAGTAACAAAGTGGAAGTAAGATTTTGCAACATTTAGGAGGAAATATTCAGTTTATAGAGGAATGAATGTTCTACTAAATACAAAACATAGTACATAAAAAAGCACCATCAGTAATGAAATTAATGTAGTTCTATTAAATTAACTGTCTGACTGGAAAATGTTAAAAACACATATGGAAATGAAGTGAAAACTCCTCATTTATCAGCCAGGTGAAAATGTGAACTCTGATGTTGAATTACATTAAAGCGCTGATACTCAGTCTTGGTTAAACGAGCTACTCTCCAGAGTCTATGCACAGAACATCCTACAGCAAACGACTCCCAGATCGGTGTCCCACATTATATCAGCAAATGACTGGCTCTGTACCTGGTCTGTAACTTAAACTCTTCTCTGACTGCAAAAACCAGAATAAATGTACATACCTTCCTTTGCATGTACAGTAATTTGAAACTCCTTTCTTCACTCCACTTTGCATCTAAGTTTTTAATACATCTAATATCTTCCCATTGTACTGAGTGTGACAGTCCTTACTGGGTCAGTCAACATGGCGCGCAGGTGTGACGCCAGCGCGAGCACAGCCAGCGAGTTGAAGGTGGCCCCGTTCAGCAGAGAGTACCAGAAGTTCTTGGCAGGCAGAAGCATGACAAAGTTCACCACAAACTCTGCGTACAGGACCAGAAACCAGGTCATGGTGGCGCACACCATGCCGCAGCTGTCCTGAATGAACCAGACCGTGCGGTTCCCTGCTGAGTGCCCTGCGTTTGGACCTCCGACCATCACCCCGGCTCCCAGGCTGCCCGCCTCTACGTCTACGCCGGCGGCCAGCAGCGGGTGGTGCTGCTCCATGTCTCGTAGTCGGTGGTTTGAAGACTGCATCGTGCCCTGTGGAAGAAACAAAAACTGACTTTAGTCTTCTGGCTTCGTTTTGACAAACTACCGACATAAAGGACGTAATTAAAACAGAGATAAAACTACTTAAGTGAAAGACATCTTTAGAAATGGACTGCTGTCTGCTGTCATTTTATTTTACACCTTTAGTAAATGCTTAAAATATGGTCACTGGTTCTCAGTTTGGCTTGCAGCTCCCCCTGTCAAAAGCCAGAGTCACCAAAGCTTTTAACTTTTGTTTTCAAGCCAAGGTCGGCGGGTAACATTCAGTAGAAACAGGAAGACAAAGTCCACAGCTTCAAGATCAATGAATGGCTACCCATGTCTCTTTGGAAAACTGATCCAAAGGCTGCAGTTCATATGGGCTAATAATAATCTGCTGCTGCTGCCAGGCCTGATTGCTATTGACCCATAGAACTGAATAAAACAGAGTTTTAGGTTTTTCTACAGTAAAAGAGGAAACCCAAAATGCAATTTACTTTGAGGTAATTTCTAAAAGCATCCACCTGATGTTTTGTCTGTATCAATACATCATCGGAACTCAAACTGTAACAAAATAGGGGAAAAAAACCCAACATTGTCAATTTCTCCAAAAAAACAAAAACAAAACAACATTTAATGTTCTTTTAAAAGATTCTGATTCTCACATCTCCTTTAAATTGCAATGCAAGTCTATCTAATATTAGCATCCGTTCGCTGGCTACCCATATATCAGATCATATCCCTCTGACTGGTAAGCAGCTGAAAGTGTCTAAAGATTCCCAGTCCCAAAAAAACAAAAACAAAATAACATTTAATGTTCCTTTAAAAGATTCATGATTCTCGCATCTCCTTTAAATTGCAATGCTTCAGCAACAATCCAGATGGATCAATCGAGGTTATAAATATTTTATCCACACAAGCATGTGCCACAACTGGAAAGGATGAAGACCAAACAATGACTCTTTTAATATTAGAAATAATTAAATAAACCAATCTCAAAATTCAGAACAGATTGGCATGTCTTTCTCCTTAATAACCTTCAAAACACACAGCTGCTGCTGCTACATACACTGACATTGATTCTATTTTTCCATTGTTTTAATTTCACTCTTTATCAAAAATATGAGAACATGTCTGGGAAGCGGTAAAGGGTTTGAAATCATAGTAGAACCATCAATATTTTTAGACACGGCAGTAAAACTAGGCTCAGGTTTTAAAGTCTGACATCATCTTATACACAAAGGGAAACCGATCTGCACAACTCAGCTGCAGATGTCTGTATTTGTTGATGTTTCAAGGAACTGAACAGAGATATGAGCTACAGATTGTTTTGGAATCTGAGCAAAACTAGCATTTAGGTCAAAAACAACAGGGATGAAATTATTTTATCATTCTCCAATAAAAAGAATTAACAGTGAACCTAACCCGTAAAAAAAGTTACATCTTAAACTTAAAATTACCCAAATATAATGCATAATAGCAGAAAACAGGAGCAGTGGAAATCATCATTAAAACAGTATAACTACTTTTTCTCAATTAGCTAACCACCAAATTTCAGGGGAAATGCAACATGCATGTAAATTTTGGCCTGCTATTTTTATTAGAGATAATTTAGATAACTCCCCAAAGTTGTGGTAGAAAAAACTAGTTTAAGTTGTAAACAACTTCGAGTTTGGTGAACTGGTACATTCAGCTGCTCTGAAGCAAAATGTGACTCATTTTTCTAAAGTAAATGAGACATTTCCAGTGACATGGCTGGTGCAGAACTGTCAACCTTTATCTAGCAATCTTGAAGATGTTTGCTTTTCTTGTCATCCACTCACTTCCTCTGCAAAATGAAAAACAAGACTCAACGATTTTTGTCCTGCTTCCCTAACACCTGACTGTGGGTGTTCTCTTAATGAGACCAGTTTTACTGCATCAGACCCCACCCTTTGTTTTAAAATAACCTGTGATTTATATCATTTATATATATTCTAACTTATATATTCCTGTTGAATGAGGAACAACAGGAATGAGTGTTTAAGGATTTTTCTTTTCAGTTGTGTGACTAATGTGGAACGCATATTTTATGCTGAAACGTTGACTTCCCAGAAGCATATATCAGCTTTTGCTCCAGGCTTGGTGTAAGAGCTGCAGACAAGCCTCTAGATGTTTGGAAAAAGGAAACAGAAAATAAAACGAAATTTGTTTTTTGCTTATAAATAAATAATAGGAAAAAAATGGCCTGTCGACAAACAACAGCAAATTCCTTCTTACTGTCCACATATGAATCAGAAGATACTTTTAGCAGTACAACAGTATTGATTTTCTTGAAGTGAAGTCAAGAAGGATCAATTGAAGTCCCACCAAATGATTGTCCAGCTGACTGGCCGGCCGAGCCTCAGGGAAAAATATTTGTCTCTCTCATTTTTTCTTTACACACCCAGCAAGCGTTATCTGGCCAAGACCACCTTGCAAAATAGATTGCTGCTGTGAGCACATCCAATATGCCCTTAACACATTTTCATTAAACATCAGCCCACATGGAAATCAACACCAAGCAAAAACAACAATTACAATTGTGATTTATTCTGCCGCAGGTTTCTTCCCGTTAAAAAGGAGTTGTTCCTTTCCACTGTTGCCATTTGGTTGCTCAGGAGAAGCAGCTGGGCTTTGTTAGAGAACTGCTTATCATCTGGCATCATATAGCGATTTTTACTGCACTTTTATAGAACGAGAGTTGAACTGAAATGTCTGTAATTGAGCTGTCTTTAGGAATGGATTGTGCATTGGAGTCGTCTGTCTTGTCCAGTCTCTTGAGATTACATTTGTTGTAAATTGATATTTTATAAATAAACTTCATATATTGATAGCTTAACTTGATCCAACTACATACAAAATAAAAAAATAAAAAAGCGCACCCTTGCTGAAGTCCAAGAAACAATAAAAACATATTTTCCTGAGACTATTGTCCAAGTAAAATTCCTTTTATTCTGATACAAACAGAGGCTGATTTTTAAGAGTTACATCAAGAAATCGTGTAAATTGATGTAACGCCATCAGTTTAAAAACAATGCTTCCTTCATGAAAATACCTGCAGCAACTTTTCTTTGTTATTGTATCCCCTTAAGAAAAACTGTAATGATAAAAAATGGAATCAACAGGTGAGACCAAAGCCAGAATTTATTAAGAAAAACTTCATCTTTGAATAATATTTTTCTGTCTCACTGTATCACTCTATCTCCCCATGTTTTAATTTTTCTAAGCCACACTTAGAGTAAGGAATGCAAGTTTCCCACCTTTTAAATAAGACAAAAAGAGCTAGTATATTTTAGATGGTTTTAAGGAATGTGAGAATGACAATTTCAACATACCTGATATTACTGAGCTTTACAACAACATGCTGTGGTGTGCTGAGCACCATTAAGGAAGAAGCATATGTGCAGAGATGGAAGTGTTGGCTGAGACCTGAAAAGGACGGAGAACGGAAAATGTGTCATTGCAGAGCAAATGCCTTCAAAAAGTTGAAGATTTACTGTAAAAATACTAGTTGAAGCGCAACACCAACGTGTATCTGTCAGCATTTTTTATTTTTACTAAATACTTCTAAATATGTCAGTAAATCTTAGAAAGAAAGTACCACAAACTACACCATTATTAAAAGTTGTACTGAAGAAATCAGCTCAAGCTTTCATTTTAGATCTCCACTATTTACAGAAATCTGACTTCCTCCCTGGATGTCATGTAGGATTTGCCAACTACTCGGGAAACACGCCCATCATTTTTTGTAATAAGGTGACACTGCATTTGTTCCTTCTTTTTTTTTTTTCAAAATCATGTGCTCAGGTTTTACAGACCCTGCCAAAGGTTTGGTCTAATTCCCTCCTTATTTTTCCACTGTCAGTCAAATTAACCTTTGTAATAATAAACCAAGAAGCCAGATAACCTGAGTTCTCTACTCACCACCTTCAGTTATATCATCTAATGTCGGTGTGGCAAAGGTATGAGCAATGTTCAATAAGTCATACGCAGAATTTGCATTTTTCCCTTCCTTTAGAGTTAATAATAACTGAAAGGGCTCTGTCAGACGCGCTAAGCCCAGACGTGTCCATCTGCCCAATATCCCTCATCACACCGAACTGGCTGCTGGATCTCGCTGGCTAACTAGCCGCTGAAAGAAGCTAACAAACGATAGCATGCTAGCTGTGTATGCAAATACCTCAGCACTGTCAGCTGAATTACATACCTTTGCCGACTTTACCTCGTACGCGAGGAACTCCTTATCAGTATATTTCTATTTCCATTTATATTAAACCCTCAGCCAACACGGTGGAGCATCGGCAGATTGAGCACATCGCTCAAACAACAGGCTGACAGTGACCAGTAACGACGAAGCTTCCGGGGCTTCGCTTCGGCTTTTCCCGCTGTCATTCGCAACTCTCCGGCGAATGATGTCTTTCCAAATAGCGCCACCCTGTGCTCAGAGGCAGAAGTGAAATACGAAAGTGCATTAATATCAAACGTCCACTGACAGGCGCTATTGGACAAATTTCGTAACATTTTTGCCAGACAACTAAAAAACAAAACGTCAAATATAAAATGCTGAACTGAAGTAAAGACTAAGTAAGTGATCATATAAAATTATTTGTTTCTGTATATATATATGGCAATATACATAAAAACAGAGTTCAAAGACAAAAGATGTACGACACCGGATTACAGCTTTTTTCCTGCTAATTTCCTTTTAAGTCCCAGGGACTTAAAAAATAGATTAATTGATAAAACAAAAATAAACAAACAAACAAAAACAAAACAACAAAGATATAAAAACCTAAACTGCAGTGAAGCTAATTTGTCCCATATTGTTTTCACATACACTTTAGAATTAACATGTGGTTTAAATAAGATATTACAAAGTCATTTATTAAATGGAGCCAACCTTAAGCACACATAGTTAACCTCTTGAATTGTTGTTCTTAAACATGTTGCATAAAAAAAATCATACCATCATTTCTTATTTTGCTTTTTGTGTAGCTTTCTGAAGATGCTGCTTCTCACTATTAGCTTAACTTGTAGAAGGTATGAAAGTATTCATGAGGAGTTCAACAAAGCAGAAAACAGTTTCCGTCCTGTTTGCTGCAAGACTAAAACATTAATGCCATCCACTTTTCCAGTCCTCTTCTGTATTGTTGGATATGCGCCAAGAATGACACTATAAAACAGAAAATTCTGATTCAGTGAAATGTTTGGATTGACCCAAACAAAGTCTCTAATCAGCTGAGGACAGATGCCCAATAAACCTCCCCAGTGGGGGCAGCGGCCCCTCTTGTCATGTGTCTCCCGGGAGCAGATAATAAAGCCAAGACAAAGCAGCTTGGACACTTTCTTCTCTGAGTCTGCAACCCCGCGCTGAGCGTTCAGAGCTTCCTGCCCTCTCCTGTTCTGGTTCAGAGCCAGTATCAGCTGTCTATTTTAGAGGGAGCAAGAGAAAAAATACCCAGCAATCCTCTAAAGCAGCTTAAAGGCTGAATCAGGGGACTGAAGCCTTTTCCATTTTCAGAGTTGCTTCTCTCTCCATCACGGCTAGATGAGCATCTGAGTGACGGCCAAAGCAGCCGCCGCAGTGGCTACATGCAAACTATCTCCTGCTGCACACTCTCTGAGGCTCTTCAAGTCCAGGTTCCTGAAAAAACATCTAGGAAATGTTAGAAGAGCAGCATTAGAACCAATAAAAATATGTAGAAAAAAAGCCTTAATTCATTTTAACTCTTATAATCAGGAGGTTTGTCTGTGATTCAATAATAAATGCTGAGTGCTGATGTGTGACACAAAGTCTGGAAGCTCTGGGTTTTGGTGCACTTCTTTCCGCCCTTTGTTGACACGCAGGCTTTTGGAGGGAAATGAAGTGAAACAAAGTGGAGTGGAGAGTCGAGGTTTTAAGTGACTGTGTGACGTCAGACTGTCTGCTTGCAAATGTGTGGGCTTGTGTTTGTGTTGCAAGAATAAAATCGGAAACCTGGATGCAAAGCTTGGATGCATCAGAGAGAAGAGAGAAGATGAACAGAGAAGAGCAGAGAAAAGAAAAGAAAAGAAGAAAGAACAATGACAAGGAAAGAAGAAGCAAAAATAAACAACCAAGTGAAGTTCTAATTGCACTATAATGACAAAATTAAAGATATGAGAAAGTTAAAAATAAAAAAATCTTTATACTGAAAGATGCAAATAATCAGAGAACACAATTACACTGAAAACATTCACAGGAAATGTATTACCTTCTATAAAAAAAAAGAAAAGAAAATGATTTGCAGCAAACATTTTAAATTATGAACAGTCCTGCCCTTCCTGGCTACCCTGACTGGAACAATATGTCTCTGCATGGTTTTATATTCCAAATATATTTTCCCTTTTTTGAGCCATAAGCTGACTAAAACATTCGTTTTAAATGCTTTCTGCAGGGCTGATGTCTGATGTCTGAAGTGCTCCCCAGGCATTTCTTAGCTCTCTGTTTTTTTCTCTAATCTTAACCAGAGATATTCAGATATCTGCTTCTTTTACTTATGGTAGATATAAGCATCCAACCAGCCCTGCTAAAATAACAAGATTTTGTGACATCAAAACACAAAGCAAGATTTAGAAAATGTCATTTTAACAAAATACAACCAAATATACTCCAGCTACATTCTGTGTATTTGCTATTGTCTTTGCTGCTGAAGCTAATTATTGTTAGGACAGTTTTCTGACATAAAGCTCAGTTTTCACTGTGACATGCACCATCAACAGCAAGAGTTTTCTGAGTGAAACAGAACTCTCATATGATTTTTTTCTACTTTTAGTTTCACACTAACTCAATTCTAGTTAAGCTGTAGATGTATAAAATAACCAATGTTATATGAACTGTGAAATCCCTTTGAGAAGCAATAAAATGCCTCAGCATCACTTTGCCTTTGTAGCATAGTACATCTCTTTGTACCTTGTCAAAATCTCTCAAACACTTTGGTAAACCACTTTTTTTTCCTTAAACACATTAACTCTGAGGACAAAAAGTTTTCTTTCTGCCTAATACATTCCACCCATTAACAGGCGTCACAATAAATGAAAAATCAGTGCTAATTGATCAGTAAATTATGCCTGATCTGTGTAGTTTGATGTGGAACATTTAAAAATGTGCTTGATCTCTGTCACCCACTAACCTGCATGTTTAAAATATTCTCCTGCTTCATGACACCTGAATTCAAACTGCTGGATGATTAAGACACTTCATAACATTCTGAGGAGATGATTTATATCTTGGAGTCAGAGGTTTTCCAGCAGAGAGACGCTTGAAACATGCCTCCTTTAAACACACACGTGCATGTTTGTTGCAAATGACTTTAATTTTCAGTTAGTTTACTTACAATCTCCAGCATAAATTAACAAAATATATATAAAAAAATCTATTAAATTAAGTAAATGAAATGAATGTGAATAATATCTGACTGACTTTTTTGTATCATAACAAAACATTTCACGTAAAGCCCATATGTATGGAGCTGCAGATGGCACTAGAAGTTCAATCGCCTCGTGACCTGCTTCTTTTGAAAGTTTTAATTCTGCTAATGCACATCTCCGCCTCACTGATCTCACACAGATCAGACTCGTCGCTCTCAAATATCAAAGACACATGTTCATATTCAGACTCTTCTTCACTCAAACATAAATGGGAGAGCCGAGGCTTTGACTGCAGAGAGATTTATCCCCGGTGATAAAGAGGCTTGACCAAGATTGTGAGGCCTCTGACACTCCCTGTGCTTATCTCTGCTGCGTTGCCACACCCATGCGAATAAAGCCGCAAAGCATTTTAGTGGGGATTTTCTGGGGGCAGTTGATTAACTTATTTTTTACAGGTGAACGAGTGCAGGAGACAGGATCGTAGACCTCACGTCCTGCTGACCAGAGAATCTACTTCTTTGTGCGGCGGCAGCATCCAAATGGATTAATAAAAAACAAACGATAGCTACACTGTTGTCAATTATAACCAACACGAAGCTCCTAAACTATGCTGCTGCTGTAGTCTTTAAAAGCCTAGTGAAGGACACCTTTTTAGTGAACTTGTTCAGGCTTTTCATTGCTATTTTTTGTCAACTGAAAAAGGTGCAATGGATCAGGCTGCATTAAGGTTTCAAAGTGAAGGAGGAAATGAACCAGCAAGTACCTTCTTCACACACAAAGATTACAGGCTAAAAAGCTGGAGTTTTTGCTATGAGGACTTTATTTTTCATTAGAGACTATCATCTAAAATAGAGAACAAAAGACTTGGAATTTGAAAGGAGGCTGATACCAAATAGCTGTTTTCCGAATAGTTTTAAATCGCAGCATGCAGAGTAACTGACACAAATGTTATCAAGCTGTAATTATTTACCTGTTTTTTCTTTTCTTTCTTTTCACACTTGTCAAACCTCGCCTGGGTTGTCTGCAGCTCACCTCATATGGTTTACCTTGATGGGATGGGATTAGAGCTAAGCCTTGACCCAACAGATGTCATGGATCATTGTGGCTCATCTGAGTTTGGCATAGAAGCCATACTGTGGAACTACTGTACCACATCAGAAAGGCTTATGCTGTTCAGCTAAATGGTTAAAAAGATGTTCATGCTTTAAAAGCAAGCCTATTAATTATAATTCCTTTTCATGGCGATCCAGGCTTTTGTTTATCTTGGAGGCTGGACTTTAAATGCTTCAAAGGGAAAAATCCTTTTTTATGTTTGCAAGCTCAGTGAAAAGATCTGTGGCACTTTGTTGCATTTCGGTTACAACAAAAGCTCACCATGGAGAGTCGGAACAAGCTGGAACAGGAAGGCTTACGCAGTTAAGGGGAAAGAAAACATTTCCACGACTGTTGGTGCAGGGAAAATGCATTGCAAGTTTTTGTGATGGGGAAGTGATGACGACGATGATGATGATGATGATGTTTGCAGCTAGTCAGCCTCACAGTCAGTGTAGAAATTATGAACGCTTTTGTAATATAAAATATTTAGTTTGGAATCAAAAGTGAGGACATCACTGTGGCAGTTAAGGCTTGGACCAAATTGTGTCCTGCAACAGAAAAATAATCTCAAACGTGGCAGAGAAGTTGCAACAGAATGGCTGAACAAGAGTGGCTCTAGGTGTCATGGCGATCCAGTAAAGTTCCAGACCTCAACCTGACTGAAATTGTGTAATCAGACTTCAAAAAGCTGTAGAAACACCATATAAAGAAGAAAAAGTCACAACCTCTCCACAACAACGTGAGAGGATAACAAAGGCCAACGTGAGGCAGCTACTTCAAGCTGTTGTAGCTAAATGTGGTGCTACAGTATATTGGGTTCCTCTTAATTTCATCAATCATATTAGGAAAAATAAAGTTTCCAGTTCTGCACTGACAGTCTTTGAAACTTTTTTCCCATGCCTGTAGTTTTCTCGAAGCTAAGTGTAGACTGAAGCAAATCTAACAACAAATCAGTGGAAACTAGCAGCTTCAGGAGAGCAAAGCAGATTTTAAATCATGTCTGTATCATCAACGCTCACACACACTACTACACACACCCTCCACATCCAGCAACGCATCACTAAGAGCTGCACACATTAGTTGCAATCAATACAAAGTATATAGTTTTATAGGCTTTTAAGATGAGCTCAACTTTCCTTTTCATAGAGAGTTTAATTCCCAGGGTGTTTTGTTCTTTTTAGCTCAGGTAGGTACACTTACTTTTTGTGAGGGTATAATTTTGCATGAAACATCTATGCATGAGTGTGTATGCTGACTAAAAAGGACCTCAAAGTGCATAAATCATTAAATGTTAGTGCAAACTGTTGGCTTCAGATAAGAATAAAACCAACAAACGTGTGACTTTTTATAAATAAATCATTGTCAGTCAAACTGATACCCTCTGCACTAACATCTGTGTACAGGTAGACATAGGTCTGTATGTCAAGGTTAAGTAAAGTCTTCACCTCCGTGAAGGCATGACTCATGGCTCTACACTGTGCAGTGAGTACGAGGCACATAGTGGATGAGATAATCAATAATTCAACAAAGACTGACTTCCTCTGTCTCTGCTCTGCACCCATCCTCTCACTGCTCTGTCTCCATGTTTCTGACTGTCTGAGTCTTTTCTTTTTTCAACTTAGCTTTACAAACAGCTCTCATCTCTGATCTCATCGTTCAACCTGCATGCTATCTTAGGGTTGCTGAATCGCTTTAAACAGGCTGGAATGTGCAGTAATTCCAATCTGAGTCCAGTTCATGTGATCTTTAGCTTTCAAAGGATTTCTCTCCCTGTATGAGGAACACACCAAGTCTTTTAATGCTTAAATTAGTTATGCAGAGTGAGACAATCCATTTGCTGATTCCTATTTTAGGATGTTACAACTTGGTCTGGCCTTCGAGGTTTGATTGGTACATTTGAGGGCTTTAAGAAACTGTATTTTGACAGCACAGCTGAACTGGAAATAATCATTGCTGCTATATCCAGGCAGACGTTTAAGTGCATACATTACTGGCATGAATGTCAGTTCAACTTTGGACATTTCATTACTTGTCTGAACTATTTTATTTCCACAGTGAAATAATTATACAACCGCATCACTTCAAATGATGATTAAAACAAGAATTTGTTACAGGGGTTTGAAAATATAGTGAACTTTATCAAACAGAAGGACAAAAATCATCCCCCAAAAAACACTCAAAAAGCCATTTGGAGACTGGATAAAGAAGAAAAACATCAATACTACTGAATGGCTTTCCAGAGGATGAAACATTTTTGAAAACCTGTGAATAATGCTTTGATGTATTTTTTCTGGCACAAAAATGAATCATAAAACCCCCAATGTTATATGACTTTCTTGTACATTATCATCTGACCTGAATATATTTACACCCTTGTCTTCATGTCTGACAGATTTGTTTCCATTACAAGTTTGAATCTTGTTGTGGATATTTTTTAATCAGCTGTAAAAACAACATGGTCAGACTGTAGATTCAGAAAACAGATGATAACTCCATAGTAAAAAGGCTTGTTGTCTTTATCTTTGGCAGAAAGCACCATCTGACTAAAGCGAGAGCAAAAGTTTTACTCCTTGGATTATCAAGAGTTGACAAGGCTTTTAAAAAGCCCTCTAATGGATTTACACAGAGGTAGTGAGCTTTGATGCAAGCATATTGATGTTTTTAGCACCATTTTCTGCCTAAAAACATTGATTCCATAAGAAGAAAAACACAAACCATACACTTGACATTCTCCATTAAAAGATACATTAGTGCGTATTACACTAATAATCCAGGGATTTGCAGAGATGTGCTAATCTGGATTACAGTTTGAACCATTTTAGGGCATCAATCTTGAGACTGCAGATGCTTTTGTTCAGCTTTCAAATGAATACTTTGCTCCTGGCGTTGTCACGGCATGTCGTCACTGAGCAATGAAGTCCCATTTGGCCCCTGAGACACACTTGACAGTGCTGAAAATCAATTTCAA
The DNA here is from genome assembly GCA_903066815.1 of Brachyrhaphis roseni. Classification (NCBI taxonomy): domain Eukaryota; kingdom Metazoa; phylum Chordata; class Actinopteri; order Cyprinodontiformes; family Poeciliidae; genus Brachyrhaphis; species Brachyrhaphis roseni. The sequence continues at coordinate 7,253 of CAEFZY010020273.1, read as the reverse complement.
TAGGTGATAAAGATGTGCGAAGAAAAAGGTGCATTGAGGAGGAAAGCATGCTTTTGTAACATGTATTGGGTTAAAAATACAGTTTAACATATAAAAAAACCAACATACTTTTATGTTGACACAATGGGTTCCAGCACCGACTAGAAGAATTGACATATGTGTTGGAATAGAGAAAAAACTTTGCCTGTATACATTTTTCATAAAATAAGCATACATTAAAAATGAGATCACGAACATGTGAATTAATAGTTTCTTGGAAGAAAATGATTTGGGAAACAGCAGAAGACTTTCACATAGTACTGTACAGGAAAAATCCCTTTGTTGAAGCTAAGGTGTGATTAAAACTCCAACGCCCATAGACAAGACTTGAAGACGTAAGCTCAGACAAGGTTTCAATCCAATCAGCCAGGACAGAAGCAAATCTGGTGAGCAAGGCTTATTAAGCTTTGAGTACTCAGTTCTTTACATACTACCAAAGGAACAAACTATTTTTAAGCAGGAAAATATCTTCCCAAATTCATAATAATCTGAAACTGAACTATTATATGTTGCTAAATCCTTCCTTCCGTGACTCTTAACATGAGTATAATGAAATTTTAAGTGGCAGAGATGTTTAGGAGAGTTCAGGTGTGTTATTGTTTTTGAATGAATATATGAATTAAATCAATGTCCCAGAGTTGACAGGAGGATGGGTTCTATGGTTGCATAAAGGTTGCTTTATAGCAAGAAGGTCCCAGGTTTGCAGCCATTTTCTTGCTGAGCACACTTGGGTTCTATCCAGACACTCCAGGTACCTCTTACCATTTTAAAACAAGACTGTCAAGTTATTTAGTCTCCGTTAATTTTGTAAGTCCTGAGGTATGAACACAGGTTCATACCTGAGGTATGAACCTCAAGGTATGAACCAGTCTGGCGATCTGTTCAGGACAAAGCTTGTACTTTATCCTGAACAGTACTTTTTCCTCATGCCTTATTTGAGGTTTCTCTAAAACCTGCACTATCTAATGTTAGGTGAATTGCCTTGTATAACACTTCTGGTAGATAATAGAGAACCGTTTCAATGTTTTCCACTTGACTGATCGAGTTAAATGAATGACCTTATAACTTTTCTAAGTGGGATGGGCAGCAGCGACTGCTTCTCTATAAACATTGCTGATGTCTTTCCATACTGGCATTGTGTTGACACACATTCGAAAAGGCTCACCGCCTAAATCCCTGATTTTAAAAAGATGGCCATTGCTTTAAGTGAATTTAATCAAACAGAACTTGGGTGTGACATTAAGAGTCATGTGAGAAAAGAGTTTACATGCTTAGCAGCAGTCTGTTACTTTTGTAAAACCGAAATGAAGCAAATTACTTCATTTTGTGTTAAGAGAACTCTTCTATTATATCACTGACAAGTAGAAAAGCAGTTCTTAAATTTAAGTGTAAAACCTTTTTGAAATTTTTATTTTTTGAGTCAGTGTAAAATTATAACTAACATGTTATAGGATTGCTGCTGCAGGGTTTCTGTATCCCTGATTTCTGTGCTATTGCACAGAAAAAAAAATCTTATTTTCCATGATGTGTTCACTCTAAAAGCAGTCAGACCACCATATTTTTAACTCATCCTACACATTGGTGTGTAACACACCAGCTTATCTTCAATCTCATTTCAGGAAAACAGACAGAGACTTCTGGGTTTATTCCTTTAACCTTTCTGAGTAAAGGCTATAGTAATTAGATCCCATATTTACAGTTGTTTACAGTCTGCAGGTCTTATCTTTTCCCACTGCACACCTCTTTCTCTTTTTAACTCAGCACTATAATGTAAAAACGAGTTTTCACATTATACCGTAATGTGTGAGCAATGTGCATGCAGTTTCAGTGAGCAAAGAGTTTTATGTTTCAAAGTGCAACGAAAGATAAGAAAGAAATCCCTTTGTCGCATCAGAAGTCATCCGAAGGTAACAGCGAGCTTCCTCACTCCATCTTGTGGCATCCCCTGCTCTTTAGTCCATTAGCTCTCCAGTGCTGTCACTGCATCATTAGGCCCCATCCGTTTCAATAATGCAAACACCATACAGCCTTTTTATCTGTCTTGCACCTCCTAGCACAGCAGGAGCCAACTTACTAACAACACATTACTCAGCTGATGGTGTGTGCAGCAGCTGGCATCATGCTGGCCTATAAAACCTGCATTAGTTGTGGCATCTCACAAATTAATCACTGCCGACTAATGGTTAGTCACATGAAATGAGGGCTAATAGTGAATCTGTCAGTCTATGTGTAATGAATGTATGATGTGTAATGTATAGGCATGTTAACATATGAAAATTACTTCTTTATTGTGTTTAAATTCATCACGATCAGAGGTTGGTTGAGTATCCAACTATTGCATTCAAGTAAAAATAACTCAAGTAAGAGTAAAAAAAAAAAAAAAAGAGTTCTTGGAAAACGGCTACTTAGTCACATAGGACTTGAGTAGTACTATTGTACTATTTAATCTGATTTCATTCGTGAGAATGGTGTACTCATGTCTGTGCGTTTGTATTTTGGGAGCTGGAGCAGTTCTGGTGTGACCGAGATCCAAAAAAGGTGATAAAATCAACCTTTATTGAAGTTTCACAAATCAGAAAAGGGCTTCACAAATCAAAATATGGTTCTAAATATTCTGCTTCTAGTTGAGAGTAATCTAGTCCAGGTTTGAAGAGTCTAGGTCTTGTAGTTTTGGAATTAGAGCAGTTCTACCATGACCAAGATAAAATAAAAGGGCAGAAATTACCCTTTATTGAAGTTTCATAAATCAGAAAAAAGCTTCACAAATCCCAAACATGGTTTTAAATATTCTGCTATTAAAGCAGACGAATCCAGTCCAGGTTTGAAGAGTCTAGGTGTTGTAGTTTTTTGAAGATGCGGATGATAGTGAAAAATTAGGTGGAATCGCCCTTTAGCCATTTCCTGAATCGGAAGCTGGAATCTGAAACCAACTTCAGCTTCGTCAAACAAATGTAATAAACTTTAATATGAACAGTAGTTGTAGTAGTAGTAGCAGTAGAAATATCATACTTATGAATTGGCAAATTCGATAACTTCCTTTTATGAAAAAGATGCCGCAGACAAATTACAATCTGCAAACACAAAAACACAAAGTCACGCAACATAGAGTCAACAATCAAAAACTACATTAAGTCAAGTTTCATCATTAAATTTGTAATTGATTACGTTTCAAATACAATTCTAAACAGGTGGGTTTTTAGTTGAGACTTAAAGGAATTCAGTGTTTCAGCTGTTTTACAGTTTTCTGGAAGTTTGTTCCAAATTTGTGGTGCATAGATACTGAATGCTGCTTCTCCTCGTTTGGTTCTGGTTCTGGGGATGCAGAGCAGACCAGAACCAGAAGACCTGAGGGGTCTGGAAGGTTGATACAACAACAGCAGATCTTTAATGTATTGTGGTGCTGAGCCATTCAGTGATTTGTAAACTAACAACAGGATTTTAAAGTCTATTCTTTAGTGTCACTGTTATCATGTATTATTTAATTGTTAATCTCTTTCTAAAACAGTAGTTTATAACATAAAAAACGTTTTATGTTAAAATTGTCCACTTTCTGAATTAGATTATTGAAATACATAGATTTATATCGATAGACTGATTATATTTATTTTTTATATGAGGCCGTGTAGATTTATAATCTCTGTTACACATTAATTCAGCAACGATTCATCAAAAAAACCCCAAAAAAATCCGATTGTTAAATTCGTCTTGGACAGTAGATGGTAATATGCAGGAATCCAGATGGTTGAAGATGGATGATGGCTTTCCACTTCACAGAGCAGCCAATGACAGGACGCGGCTGAAGTAGATGCCTCAGCGATCAAACCAATGGGAGAGGAGCTTCCCTGTCTCCCTGTCTGCCTTCTGAATGGCACTGTTTTGTGCGTACATGTGACCACAGAAGGCGCTCGCTGGTATTTAAACATCAAGCACAGGGTGCTGGAGTGGACAGCTCCCCACGCAGATAAACAGCGCCGAGCCGAGGCGCGATGGCTTTCTATGCTCCTCCTGGCGGGTTCCCCTCGGCTTCCACTCCTCGTAACACTGAATGAAAACACCAGTGACTCCCAGCCTGCGCGTTATTTCCGAACACTGACGGAGGTAGGGAGACATCGTTCAGGAAGGCGGATGTCGGGGCACCTGTAGCTGATTCTGGATCATAGGTTCAGAAAAAACCGGGTTGTTTCACATCAGTTTCGTGTCGGTTCTGCAGGATACGGGCTCTGGTGCCGCTTTGGTCCCGTGACAAGGAAGAGCAAATGTCACCCAAAGCCTTTTAGGTGACGGAAGCATTAATTTCTAAGCCGCTCTGTGTGCCTGCTCGTACGCAGGGGGAGCATGGATAGAGATGAATTTCCTCTGGCTGGAGCGCTGTGTGGATTTGTAAAGCGGGCGGTGTGCTCCCGTGGAAACTGAACTGAAGAGAGGGACAAAAGCACCGCGACTAACCTCGCCTTTTCCTCCAAAGATCCTTTGGTTTGTTGTTTTCCGTTTTGTTAAGGAGGATATTGCAATTTCCCCCAATCAGTGATGGGGAAAGAGGAGTGCAAAACGATGCTGGATGCTTTGAACAAAGTCACAGCCTGCTACAGGCACCTGGTCATCGCTCTGGGAAGCACATCGGATTCCCAGAACCTGCGAGAGGAGCTAAAGAAGACCCGCAAAAAGGCCCAGGAGCTGGCCGTGGCCAACAGGACTAAACTGACCACCCTGCTCAAAGACAAGACCATCAGCAAGGAGGACCGCGCCGAATACGAGCGCCTCTGGGTGCTGTTCTCCAGCAGCATGGAGCTCCTGGAGGTGGACATGAAGAGATCCTTGGAGATAGGACAGGACTTCCCCCTCAAGGTGCCCACCAGGCACCTCATCCAGACAGGCATGACCGGCAGCACTAATGCGGTGGCCGCCCGGGCAATGAGCGTCCAGAACATGAAGTACGAGGCCGACAGCAACATCGACACGGCGGACCTCAGGGACCTGCAGACCGAGATCACGCAGGTGAGCCAGATGATGGAGGAGATGGAGATGAAGGTGCAGGTGGCGCCGTGGGCCGTGGTGGCGAAACAAGAAGCAGGCGCCGAGCTCAAGTCCAACATGAGCGTGGGGAACTCTTCCGTGGGAGTCATCTCCATCTGCGAAGAGGAGCCCAAAGACGATGAAGGTGGAGGCGGCAGGGAGGGGGGTTCTGGGTCGGTTGGTGCCGTGGTGGTGTTCTTTGTCATCGTGGCAGTTGCTCTGGTTCTAGGATATTTAGTTGTCAATATGTAGTAACTGTCTGACCAACAGCAGGCCCTGAAGGACACCTGCTCGGCTTTCCACGGGAGATATCCGTGTGAAAGGACAAGAGCTCTACAAGACAGAGAGGCGGGTCTTGGAGTGGTGAAAAAACAAATGCTCCTACCCAAAATTATAAATCTTTCTTGGATTTTTGAATGTATTTGGTGGATCTGAAGAGTTGCACTTGATAAAACATAGGCTACTAAAATATTATAGACAATGTGAGCCTGGGAGAGAATAGCCATGGGTCCTTAAAGGCATTTGGAGGGGGCAATAGGTCATGTATTTTTGGAAGAGAGGGAAAAAAAGTCATAAAATTACGTGACAGTGTCTGGCCATCAGAGGGATATACACAACACGTAATCCAAGTGGATTAGTGGAAAAGCTCAAGCGTAAATGTAACCGATGGTTAAGTATCCCTGTTGATGTCCATCTGACTGATGCTTTAAAGTCTCATTTCACTCCAGAACAGTCAGGTGTGTTCACACAAGCAGGTTGAAACATCTCGTCTTAAAATTAGGTTCATGCCTTTGGAAGCTAGAGCCAGCAGTTAATCCCTACGTATCACTTTGGTAGGGGGTGCACAAATCTGCACTGCTCCACAGTCCTGACAGCACAGTTTTAATGCACCATAATAATCTCTACAATTGCACTGCATCTTACTGAACTCAACTGCATCCAATTTCAGAGGCTTCCTGAGAAACAAGACAAGATGTGAACAGTCATTTCTTATTGCACCTTTTTCACTGCAAAGCCTGCTCTTTGTTTCTATTCAGGGTTTTCTTGCAGTTTTGAATGTAAAAACATTGCAACTTGTGAATCGAATATTTGTACATACAATCTACAAAGCTGTTTCAGGTCATGTAAATACAACCTAGTATATTTATTATAATAAAATTTTGAAACACTCTTGAAGATGTGAATTCAGTTTCAAGAAAGCTCTGCTGGTGGTGCATTAACAATCTCTATGCCTTTTGACACTACACAGTTGCCTTTGAGAAAAATCTCACCACCATTAGTTGTGATAAATGTCAGATCTAGATCACTACGAAGATGGAGATACATACCTGTAATGCACTTAGAGATATTTTAAGCAGGGGATTAGTCTCAGACTTAGCAACTTTAGTGTTAAATTATCGTGAAAAGAGAGTGACACAGATGCTCCTTTAGCTCCTTAATAGTTTTAAATCTAAGAGTCTTTAGAGGTATTTCTGGACTGGCACCAGGGTGAGACTAGTAGTGATGCGATAATTGTTCCGGGTCACAATGAACTTAGTGAGCTGAAGAAAAATAGTTGTGGACTAGACACTTAACTTTCTAATCTACAAACGAGGATTAAACCTTTCACTGAATGTTTGAAGTTCAAACAAAATCTATACATTTGAATAAGTAAAAGAATGAAATATGGTGCTGACAATTATTATATTATCTGCTTTCTTTGTTATAAAGCTTTAACAACAAATATAGTTTAATTTAGTTTTTCGGCATATTGCAAGACTTTTTGATCAGTAATAAACTGTATGTGAAGATACAACACAAGTGTAATATTGAAGATTAAAGAAATATTGATTTTAATGTGTGTTGGGTCCAGAACGTTGAAATATTGAGTTAAAAGCTAATTCTCAGAGAAGAACAGCTTTATGATAGCATAACTATTGTCATTCTTTATCATTAGTAGGTTATATTTATTCTGTATTAAATTTTGAATTTTCCAAAGATTGTTTCGTAATGATTTTAAAAAGTATGAAGGATTGAACAGCCAAAACAGAGGGAAGCTGGGATAAATGAGCTGAGTGTCACTTTTTCTTAGATAGTACCTATGCAAACCAGTAATCCTTATTCGCTGACATAATTTACACAATAATCTATCTATCTATCTATCTATCTATCTATCTATCTATCTATCTATCTATCTATCTATCTATCTATCTATCTATCTA
>CAEFZY010020265.1:0-75477 GCA_903066815.1 Brachyrhaphis roseni | reverse complement strand
TATATATATATATATATATATATACACACTATGCTTGCTTCTTCTACTGAAATAAAAATGTGCAAATAATCCTTTAACATCTTCAAAAGTTTTCTTTTGAAACCACCACATAGGCTCCTGTTTAATATCAGCTATAGAGAAAATAAAACCAAAAATTTGGGACATCTTGTCTAATCTGCATAAATAGAAACTAATCTATATTACAGAATGAAGCATGAAGATATAAATTAAATTATACTACACATTTAAACTTTTTTTTTCACTTGTGTCCTGCCTCAGAATTTCAGGCATGTTGCATAAAGAATTAGAATTTTTCACCTGGAATCAAGAAGAGATTATAATGTTTAGAAGGGCATAAATCTCACTGCAGGTAGTTTCTGCTCCCAGAAGTCACGTCAGTCCCAGCAGACAACCACTAGGTACATATTAACAAACAAAACAGTTTTGCTAATATGCTATACATGAATTTTCTTCTACTTGATCAGTTTGACGTCATCCTGACTGATGTGCTGAAATGAGACCAAAAAGTTGAGGTTGGGTGGTTGGGTTTTGCTGTAGTCTGATGAAGAGTTTCTAATTTGATTATGCGTTAAGATTTTAACTCAATGAACAGAACACCAGAGAGTCAGAACTCACTGCCAAAACCGCTGATTTGGCATGAAGTCAGGTAACTGAAACTCCACATAATAAACAGACCAGCTCAGGAATTCATGTTCTGTTTATGAGGCACTGTGTTGTCCTGTGGTTTTGGGATGCTTTCATGCTGAGTCTTAAGATGACCCACAATAAGAATAAAAACTCAATTTGTTTTATGAGTTCATAGGGAGAAATGATTCACTTTGTTTATTCTGACATGATTTAGAGGAAACTCCAGCTGTCCCAATTTGATGCAAAGCCCTAAATTTGTAGTTTTGAAAACATTTTACCTTTTTTTAAAAATAGCTTTCACTTTTTTCCTTTGTAAGTCATTCCTTTATTTCTGCTGCATGAAAATTAAGAAAATCTACATTGAGAGACTGAACAGCTTTCAACAGGATTTCATTTATGACACATAATTTTGAATGATTGGTGTGAAGTTATCAAAGAAAATGACGTCATAAATGACACAAAAGCATTTTTATGGCACCTGCCATATTTACTTGCACACCTGATAAATACAGACCGAAATCCTCAAAACAAATTGCATCTGGGGAGGCTTTGCTATAATTTTTCTGCTCACTTTGCATGTTGGAAACATAAACCTACACCATTTTTTATTCTAGTCTGTCTGTTTCTTGCAGGCTTTTTTGAAATTATGGAGCTTTACAAATATCTGCTTCATTTTATCGACATGTTCTAGTTTCCCCAATTTGAAGAAGTGGAGTCATTGTCTGTAATTGATAATACAATGTCTCTAATAAATAATAATAATAAAAAAATACTTCATTAATATTTATTTCATTGTTTTAAAATGGTTGAGCACCAGTGATGTTAAAAACAATGTTTACTAACCTAACGTAAATAGTGGTATTTTTCTTTTTTCATTGCAATGCTATTATAACACTAGCAAACAGATTTAGTTAAAAGCTTTTTAATTATACAGCAGCAGTGGGTTTGCAGCATCCATGGAGGCTTGCTTTAGTCATTTCTTGGTTGCTGCTGTGGAAGTTTAATTCTACAAATAAGTTTGAAACAGATGCTAAAGACCCTCATTGTTTCCTCCACAGACTTTTTGGAATGAGTCAGCAAAACGTCAGAGCAAGATGTATGAAAAAGGTCTACCTAAATGAGATTTCAAAGAAGAAAGTGAAATTTATCACATGAATTTATCAAGAGCCAGAGCCATGGAGATGCTCCTTAAAATAGCAATTTTAACATCAGGAACATAAGGAAAGAATCAAGAAAGCACATGTAGAGAAGATGTATAAAAATAAGGAAATGCAAATCAAGATTTTCTCTCACATTCCTGGATCATCTTTTCCTGCTGAGAAAGAAATCATTGTGATGTATTACACCTGCTGATGCTGTGTTTTCTACTTGCTGCAGATGGTGTTTTCCATAAAACCTCAAACACACATTCAGCCAAGCAAAAGACTCACACCAAGATCCTTCAGCAATCCAACACCATCTACACACATGAAAACCTTCTTCAACAATCATTATTTAACATAATTACTTAGCTGAAAATAAATGTTTAGATTCAATCAGAAGGAAATTGAAAATCTGGTGAAGTTGAACTCTTTGGAAAATTTGCCCCATCACTTGAAAGATGCTAAGTAAAAACATATTTAGACAGTTATGATTAAAAGCTCCTAATAAACATACCAAAACCTGCAGTATGTTAGTGAGACATTTACTGTATGTACTGTATCTTTTTTTTTTGCAATATTTAATTTCAAAACATAATGTTAATTAACTAACTTAGTCTAATAAATTATTGGTTCTTCATGAGATATAAAAACAGTAAAACTTTTAATAGCAGATGTTCAGACTCTTAACTGTAACTACGAAGGACACTACAGATCTTTGTGTAGCAGAAATTCAGAACTACATATCAACCTGAATACATTACTGCATTAGATATTCTTCTTTTTTCTCATGAGGGACAGTGGAACTGTTGAGAGAAGAGGGGCAGATGGATGGGCAAAAGACTGGGGAAGCTCTGGAAGGAAAACCGTTAGAGGCTTTTAAAGACTGGTGATCGGAGTTGTGCTACATCTTTAAACAGGACAACAATAAATAACATACAGCCAGAACCAAAATAAATCGAAGCATATTGATGTGATAAAACGGCTTGGTCAAATTCCAGAGCTGTAGTTGAACAGCAGCAGGGTATGGGTCTGTTTGGAGTTTATGGTCAGTTTGGAAGGGGATAGTGGGATGTTGTGGCCAGAGATTTGAGACAGTTTGGTGATTGTTTCTTTCCAGGAGTTTGTTTTGGTGGACAGAGCCAGAATGCATAAAGGTGGTCATCAGTGAGTACTTTTGTTAAATCTTCATTGTGTTAAGATCATGTTAGTTTTTCTTAAATCGATGAAAACTCTTCATACTGTATGGCCGATTAGCTCAGCTGGTTATAGCGTGGTGCTAATAACACCAAGGTCATGGGTTCCATCCCCATACTGGCCAATTGAAACGTAAAGTCTTTAAAAGAATCAACTTCAAAATAGCAGAAGGCCTTAAATGAAACCCTTGTGGATTTTGAAAAACAATAAAACACGAGCACTTTTCTTAAATCTTCGTTAAGATCATGTAAGTTTTTCTTAAAATAATGTTCTCTCAGCATTATGTAAGGTCAGTTAGATCAGCTGGTCAGAACGTGGTGCTAATAATGCCAAGGTCGTGGGTTCAATTCTTATACTAGCCAATTGAAATGTAAAGTTTTTAAAAATATCAACTCTTCAAAATAGCAGAAGGCTTTAAATTAAACCACTATTGATTTTGACTTTTCTTAAATGTTCATTGTGGTAAAATCATGTAAGTTTTACTTAAATTGACGAAAATGCCTGTTCGCATCAGTGTTCAACTGATGTCCCGACATTTGCACCTGTAATTCAATTCAAATTGCACCAAAAAAGTGGTCCTACTAAGTATTCGTTAATGGTCACACTTTTCAGGTTTCAATTTCAGAAAAAATAATATAATTTTCCTTTCTCTTAGCAGTAGAACATTAATTTGTGTAGGTCTATCATATAAATTGCCTATAAAATACATTAGTTTTAACATTACAATATGAAAATGTTTTAGAGGCATGAATATTTTTGCAAGGCACTGTGATGTGTTGAAAATAAATAGGTCTGTGTTTTCCTTTTCTGTCTTTTAGCTAGTTGTGAAGCTAATACTAAAGGAAACCACATGTTAGGAAAAGCAAGTGGGAGCTGGGGTAAGGGATGACACACTAGGTTACGCTCTCTTTGGGACATAGCTCAGAGAGACAAAGGGAATGGAAAACCCTTGTGCAATGCCATTTGACTGTTAGCTCTTAAAGGTAGCATGTCAGAATGGACCAGCTGTATTTTGGTATTAATAAATGGATTTTATGAATTCAGCTCCCTGACTCTTTTTCAACCTCATACATCACGAACTTCGCATGGAGAACGGATGATTCTCTTTAGATGCAATGACTGGAAAGAGGCACGTCACTTTTGTGTAAATAGAATAAAATCTACAGCTGACCATCTTTTTCACATGAAGTGCTGTTTTTGTATTTTTTTGTTTATAAGAAAACAGTGAGAACACACAGGAGAGTTGATGAGATCTCAGTCAGTTGTCTATGAAGAGTCTCTCAAATCCTGCATGAGCCACTTGTATTTTGCTGCTGTGGGTGGTCTCACAAAATCCATCTATTTCCTAGAGGGGAAGGAGTTTTGTCATTTTGGTGAGATTGAACTTGTCATCAACAGAATACAGAGCAAAACAAACAACTGTTATTTCTTCTCTTTTCTTTTCTTTTCTTTTCAACTTTCAGTTAAAGGCACATTCACCCATTCTGTTAGCCTTAAGCAGAAACAGAACATAGATCTCTTCAGATACGCATCTTGTTCAGAAACAAAAATAGCTTTTTCATTTAAATAAATTTTGCATTGAGAATGTATTCTTTTCAGTCCAATATAGCATGTATAAGGTTTACATATATGAGGAGAAAAAACAATGACATTATAACTTTTGACAAAAGAGAGTGTTTTATTTCAATAGGATTCATGTTCAGTTCTATTTTACTGCAGGAATTCCAGTTTCATCAGTCCGTCTAATCTATGAATGCCACTTTTAAAACCTTCTCACTAAAAAAATCCTGACTTTGTTCTTTTATTTCTCACAATAATATTAGGAAAGATTACTTGTGGCTGTGCTCTTCTTATCTGCCTATCACATGCACCACACTGGAAATGTCTTGCATGAAAATTGAGACATATCTCCATTTTTCCCCCCAAAGCTATTGTCAACTTTTCTCAGCCTCCTCAAAGCAGAGCAATTACAGTGTGGGCTGTGAATGGTCTTGAGTGAAAATCCATCTAAAATGTTAGGCTAGACTTGGAGTGATTTGCAGATGAAGGAATAATGACCCACTGTCAGTCTGTCAGACAGTTTAGATGGCAATTTAAGGAGTAGAAAATCAAGACTGCCTCTCCAATTAATTCACTATAAGTGCTAAAATAATTTTCCTTTTCAGGTTTCTAAAGACGTTAGAAAGCTAAGCTGCTGTATCTTAAAAATGAGCTATCAAATACAATAAAACTAATTTTAAATGTTCATTTTTAAATAGCTGTAATACCGGCCACATTCTGCATGATGTCGTGTGATTATTATTTAAGTCTACAGTAATGTAGCTAAAGTTTGAGCCATTTGAAAGTAATGTTTTACATTCTTTCACTTCGAGAACAGATCTTGTAGCTTACCAATTTGAGAACAAAGTTGAAACAGAGTTACTATGTGTTGACATTCTATTTTACAGACTTGCTAAAAAATGAATTGTATCTTCTTTTTGGTCTTCAGCTTTAGCATGCAAACAATTAAGAAATCATTTAGGTAATCCTATCAAATACTAAAAAATGCATGGCACTTCGTTTTTTACAATGTAATTTTATTTATATTTAGATCTAAAATGTAAAAAAAGAAAATCAGAGAGAATTAGTTGGAATTCAAAAATCAGTTAATCAGTTAATAATCAGTTAATTTAAGCTACCTCCTTTATTGCTGATCTTTTCCATCTATCCGTCTCCTCACTCATTATTAGCCTTTTGAAATGTGCTTCTTACTGCACTACTCCAGTAATATAAACAGGTGAGAATTCCCACAGGTTGCTCTCCTCCTTCACAGTCTGTCTGTCTGAGAGGGAATCCATTGTAAGTTATTGCTAATTGAATACCAAGTTCTCACATAAGGAATTGCTTTCATCTTCTATGGCTCTGTTGTGAAAACTCAATTGTTTGGAGCACAGCGATGGGAATCATTTCCTCTTGTATATCGAAGGTAGACTAAACTGTTTCTGCCCATTTCACTCATTCTTACTGACTGCTGTCCTCCTCCATCTTCTGTGCGGCTACAGATACTTAACTGATATGCTCGGTCTGCTGCAGGTGGAATTATATATATATATATATATAATTTTTAAATATTAGTGTGAAAAACCATCTGCTAACTATTTGCATTACAAGTTTTGCTTTGACCATTCTTTTACTCTTTTTGTTTTTTCTTAAAGAATTTATCAAAACAAAGCTGCAGTTTACCTTGCAATTTCCACCTGACATAGTTTGACCTGCTGTTTTTTTTTTAACTTAGACACAAAGAATGAAGGTTTTGCTAAAGGTTTTCTCAAAGTCTGAACGTGCACAGTAAAGTGTGCAGCAGAGTAGGTTTTCTGTGGTCAGAAATGACAGAAAAGAATAGGCGAATAAATCCAGCAGCACTGAATAATCAGAAGGTTTACCAAAAAGAACCTCAGCTTCTAATGCTGGGGGGATATAATTTAATCCTCCACAAATTGTAAATGGTGGAAAATGTGAAATTAATTTATTTGTAGATTTCAGTTAAAATGGTTTTGAAATAAAATTTACATGGTCTTGAATCAGTGTGAAATATTCATTCTCCAGCTGAACCTGTCTGTACCACACTATGTTTTTTCCCTTACCAATGAAAGATGTCCACAATCTGTATCCAATTTAAAGCCTCATCAAGAACGATTTGATCTTCCTAACTGAATTCATCTTATGTGTGGATTATGCTGCTTCCCTGTCTTTACTCTCTCATGATCATTGCGACTGCTACTCTACTTAACTAATGTGCATGATGTTTTCTTTTTTCTTTTGCTTAACAAGCAAACAGAGTTTTCTTGTTAAGAGGAAATAAACAAGTACAGTAATGTAAATAAAACCACCGACATTGTTGCTCCTTTGTGTTATTCTATTCTGTTTTCACAGATGCAGCACATTCAGTTAATTACACTCACCTGTTCCTCTCTCCAGCATTGATGTTCCAGTTCAGCTGAGGACACGTATCAGTTTTGCATGATTTTACCCTTGATTATCTGTACATTTCCAGAGCCAGGTGTGAAATTCCTGTCTGTAAGTTTGGACTCCAAATCCTGAAGACTCTGAGTTATTTTGTGTTTCCTCAACTTAAAGCAGAGGTGCAATTACTCAAGTGCCAGAGTCCTGCATCTTTCCTTGGTTGAACACACCTGATTATATTAATGAGTTATTATGAAGCCTTTATGTGCAAATCTTTGAACCAGTAAGAACTTGAGTTTGAGACTCAGACTTGAGTTACACTTAAGTTACTACGTCTAAAGACTTTTGCATTAAACTTCGATTCCTAGTCTGAAACTCGAGTGTTAGTTACATGTATAAGGAAAGTTGCTATGTTAGCAACAGATTTCAGCTCTGACTGACAATGCTTATCTGTGCAAACTTTAATGTGAAAGGATGCGCCTGATTGTCAACTTGTGATATTAATGGATTATAGTGTGTTGATGGCTTATATATAATATGTTCATGTCAAAGGTTTTAGATTTTAGTAGCAAATATACGTTTGTAGAAAAAAAAAATCCATCAAATAATTTCACATTAATCACTTCAGCTATGTGGCCTGAAGTTGAGTTAAAGAGATATAGTTCCTCTGTAACTTGCTAAGGGACATTTATTCATATATTAGTGAGGTGGATCTATATACAGTATTATATGTACTTTTCTCTACTTCAACTCTAAATTCAAACCTGTGCACTACTTTCTTTTTAATTGTATTATGTATTATCCTATTCCACAAAATAAGGTCTCTAAATTATTAATTGACCTGAAGGTATGTGAACTTTTCATCAGCAATGTGTCTGGATATGATGAAATATATATTAAAATTTAAACTCTTTTTATTTGGCAACTATGATTTGTTGAATTATTTTTCTGCTTACTGGATTTCTGTGTTTTAAAACAAGTTTGTGGATTTAGTATTGCAGAAATGATTATTTCCATTTATTCTGCATCCGTAAAGCACAAACAAAAACAAACCAAATCTGTAGGTTGTGCAGATTCCTCCTCGAAGCCATTTCTGGTACATACTAGAGTAATTGCCTTAGCAGTGATTTTTGCTGTTCAAGAGAAGAACTGCAGGGAGTGCAGCACATCTTTGTGATCGGAAAGTCACAACTGAGTCATCACTGAAGTCACAACATGAAGTCATGACTCATTCTCCAGGAAAAAATAAAATAAAATTTGGCCTTTTGCTTTAATAGGATCTGCAGTGCTAATCTTTAAGTTCATGAAGAGCTAGTTCTTTCCAGGTAAAAATGGCCACATATGCAGTTCAAAAAATACAACTGAAGTAATACACTTTAGGCATACAAACAGGTGCCCAGTATAAGGCAATTATAATTTTTGCATTGTGAGACCAAGGTATTTTCGGCACAAGAGTACAAGATGTGTTTGAATTATTTTGAGAATGCATGAGATTTTTCTCTCAGAAAGTTGTGAAATGGGGTGTAACATGTTTTCCTTTCATCCATTACCGTTAGGCATCTCTGTTAAGAAGTTGTCCTTCATGTGCTTTATCTTTAGGAGATTTCCTTGCAGACCTGCTGATTTAATCTTTCTGAGAGCCTTCATTGCCTTAGTCTCCTCAGGTGAAATAAGCCCTATAATGACATTTTCATCAGCGAGGTATGTCTGATTCCAACAGTGTTGTTGAACCCACAAAGACAGTCAACATCAGACTTATCAGCACCTCCTTAGTTTTTAATTAGTCGAATTGTCAAATAGCAACAGAATAAAGTACTACACATTTCAGCTCCACGAAGTAGAAGCTTTTTATCTCCTTGAAAATACTTATTTTGTGCTGTCAAAATAAACACGGAAGAGGTCTATAAAAATTAATTATTAGTTTCCTTAGGACAGCTGTTTCTTTTTCACTTCATTTACACACTCAGAAGGAATATTGAGGGGAAAAAAGAACTTGTGGTGTTAGAAAGAAATTCCAATCTCTGAAAGACATTTTTGCATATTTGTTAAGTTTTTCTTAACAAAACTAGCAGGAATAAAACTTGAGATAGATTGGAATAATTCTGTAGATGTAACATGAAAAAAATAACTTAAAAGATTAAAGTTTACAATGTTTTTTATAAAAAAACATGATAAAAAAACAAACAACATAGATGTTCATTAGACAATATTACAGCATATTTAAAAAAAAAATCTAAGTGATGCCTATCAGGGTACATTTATTATCAAATGTCGTAGATTAAAATAAATTATTTGAAAAAAAAAATAATTCAGTGAATGTTGATAAAATAATGACTATCAAGCTTTATCTTACTTTGTAAATAAAGTAACATAAAAGATGTATAATTGATTGACAGTAATAGTAATTAATTATTACACTTACTGGTTTTTCACATTAGATTAATTTTAGAGAACTTGTTAGCAGTACATTTTAAATGATTTCCAGTTATGTCTGAGGGGCTAATAATGTGTCTAATTTCTCTAGTAAAAAAATTTTTGAGGAACATTTTAGAAACAGATACAGGTCATGCTAGAACTAGCAGAAGGTGATGAAAACATAACTGGAGCCAAAAAAAACATCCCTGCTCTCTATCAGTTAGGTAGTAAATGATAGAACTGTAAAAAACTGGTTTCTCTACAAATTTTACTAAGGAGGAATATTACCGGTAATAGAGTTTTGATGGATTTTTACAAACAGAACAACATGGAGTTCTGCTGTTCTTTTTAACAGGATTTAAGGGGATTGTTCTGCTCAACAAATGAAAATAAAAGGATTTAGTTCCTTAGATGACTTCGGAAAGCCAGCCAAGAATCTGGGGAGATGTACCGATTTTTATCTTTCCAGGAAGAAAGCTCTCAGACTTTGTTGGTTGAACACCACTCACCTCCAGGTCATCATCACATGAAAACCTTAAGCTCAAAGAATTATCTCTAATGAAGCAAAGGCTTTGAAGACTCAAAATGGATTTCACAGATCTCCTCGGTGGATGAAAAGTCTTTGAAGTAGTGATAAAAATGAAGACTTTTCACCTGAACGTGTTTCCATTTACAGTAACACTGTCTTCTCAATTCCTGTCAGCCTCAAGTTGCAGGATGACCCATTTGAATCCTTCACATGTTCTCTGGCCTGACCAGATCTCCATCTCATGATGTGTCTTTTGCGTTTACAAATTGTATTCAATCAAGATCTTTAGTTTACTAAATTTCATTAAGGCAGGCGAGCATGAGCTTATAAGTTTAGACTGTTGACTTCCCACACAGCATGAGAGAAAAATGCAGAGATGTACACACACTGACTGACATTCAACCGTAACCTCCAGATGCCATGGAAACTGCAGTTGCTCAAGAGGGTTGCCATTAAATGACCCAATAGAGAAGATATAATAGTCATTATTTGCCATTGGGATTTTTCCGTCCTGTTTATATACAAATAAAAAAAAATAAATCATGAAGTCGCTTTTAAAATAAGACCATCTGTTTGCATGTTGTCAGGTAGTTTAATTAAATTCGCTGCCTTTGTTTAAAGATGTTTGTTGACTTTGAAATGACAAATACTATCACTTTACACTTTAAATTTCAATGTGTTTTTATCAGGATTCTATGAAACAGGTTGACAAAATAAAGACATGTGCTTTTTTTCCATATAAAATTGTGAAGATTTTTGCATTTGTTTCAAGCTTTTTATACTTTGATACCTTAACATAAAATTCAGAAATCTTCAGTAATGAATCCCTAATCATTTCTTATTTATACCACCATGGTAACCACTGGAAAAGCATTTCAATATCTGTTTTTCCATTGTTTCTCAAAATATGTATGAAAATAGGTTGGCTAAATGTTTGAAATGCTTTGATACCCTTTACCTTTTTGCCATTTGTCACTTTGCAATCAAATCGAACAGATTTATTGGAATTTTATGTAATGAAGCAAAATATAATGAGTGCATAGAAAAGTATAAATGGTTTTTAAAATTTACAAATTTACTCACAATCTCCATTGTCATATTAACTGCTTGTAACAAGACCAAATGTACTAATGTTTAATTTGGCAAGAGTACTGCACAATTATCTTCCAGTGAAAAAAGGAACAAATAGATAGCAATTGATATCAAAGTTTTAAAATATTTAAATTGTTTCATTTAATTTGATTCTTTGAAATCAATAAACTACCCCAGAATGTCTTTCATGCAATTAAGCAGCAGAAACTCTAGGGTGCCTGTTGTTTCTTATGACATGTCGCTTTCTTATAACTATGAATGGCCTGTTAAAACCCCTGTCCCAGAAACTTTGACTAAGAGGTGAAGCATGTAAGGAAATGACAAGAAAAAAAAAAGACCACAACTGTGTTTAAAAAAGGACAACTTTGTATTAGGAGTACAATAAAACATTTTTGCTTTAGTGTTACGTTTCCTTGAATAAAACGCACTGAAAGTCCTCCAGTACATTCTTTATCTTAACCTCCAAGATGAGCACAGATCCAGGGCAGTATATGGTGTGTCTAGAAGGAGCAATGCATTGTTGGATGATGGAAAAAAAAACAAATCTCATACATACACATGAATCACATTATAGGAGGTGTAAGCACACACCTAAAATCCACTTGAAAGCATCTCAAGAGATGCACAAACCAGCAAACAAACAAACAAAAAAAAACTTGAAATGTAATCACATAACAAGAACAAGCACACAGTGCTCTAACATTGTTCAGAAATCTGTTGAATCATTCATGAGCAGCTTCCATAGGTCATGGTCCTCTTAACTTTTTGCAGTGAAACTTAAAACATTCAGATGAGCGTGGGGAGTGATGAACTCAGGAGTGCTAGCAGTCTTTATGATAATGCACTTGGATAGTTTAGATCAAGGATTTAATTCAGCCTTGGAAACCTTGTTTTCCTTTTATCTTGGTGATGATTTAACAGAGCTAGGAAGCTTTGACCTCGGAGAAAAACTGTTTTGTTCCCAGAAAGGAAAACGCATGTGATGTCTAAGTGATGTTCAGCAAAGACAAAAAAATGTTCTGGGCTTATTTCTTCTTGCTTCTGAAGCTCATTCCTCCCAACCTACACGGTCAGATACCAAAGAACAACCTTTAAAAATCTAAAGTAAAGTTTTTCTGTCACTAGAAAACAACAGGGAGCATCATAAAATAATCAGAAACAAGTCCAATGTATGTGTATGAAAATCACTTTGGCAATGTAGTTCACCTCTACAACTCTCCAGCAAAGTAAATATCAACATCAGCTGAGAATTTCTCCCACACACGACACCACAGCTGCTGGTTCTGCACATTACAAGATGAACACAGAGTGTGATTGGGCCAGCTCAGGCTCTGCAGTCCTGCAGATGAGAACACTAACACATTACCCAGCATTACGTAGAGAAACGTTCAGCTGGTTCCAAGCACCCTGCACACGAAGAGACCTCAGAGAAACTTGGGTTAAGTTTTGACTGAGCTGTAAATGCAGTGGCAGTGCCTCGCTCATTCTCTGGATCCCTACAGTCCTTCCTGGGATCCGAGTTGCAATCCCACTCTGGGTGTGCGAAGGCTGCTGCGTTCCTTTCAGGACTGCGCTGACACTGTGAGAGCCAAGGCCGTTGGAGTTGTGACTGTGGGGTCGCTGTATGTCACAAGCAGGACTCGTGGGAGCCGATGTTTGTGTGCAGAGACTTCTTATTCTGCTCTTTGTGATTCCCGTTGTGAAGAACAGAATACCTGAGTGAAGAAAAGGGAAGGGAAGTAATGGGACAAAGAAAAATCCCAAAAATTAGGTTAAAGAATGTGTAATTCACAACTTTTCAAGGTAAAAAAAGTGAAATCCAAAAATAGCTACCTATCACAACTTTCATAATATTTTTATGGGAGATGTCTTCTATGTTCAGTATAGTAAGAAATCCTTTAAATTATTTAAAAAAGCAGAGTACATGAAGAGAAACACGAATGAGAGAAATGCCTACAGTGCTTCTCTGTGCTCTTATGAATAAAGTAGTCACTCTTGACACTCCCTTGTGCTTTTTATTTTATGCCTGTCAAAGTGTGTTACTGTAGCTTCAGCATATGGCTGAAAATACAATCTAAAATTCATGCTTTGCTAAGTTATGGTATGTCTAGACATAACTTCAGATCATCCTTTCAATTTGATGTCTACATGTTCGGATCAACGAATGAAAATTGTGACAGATTCAGATAACCTGTACATGTCATTTGAATCTCAAAAGATTAAAAAAGTTTCTTTATTTCACTAATTGAATTGAATCACTTAGCCATATCCAGGGCATGAGTTGGTATTGTCACATTTTAGAGTTTGTTTTTTAGGATAAAAGGAATTAAATATTTACAATATTTGAACATGGATAAACATCCTGTTTTGTTTTATTTTATTTAAACTTTCCCACATCGTTATATAATTAGGTTCGAAAATCAACAGGGTGTCAATGATGCTTGAATATGTTATGAAATATTGCTCTCAAATAGCTTTGAAAAGTGCTAGAAAAAAAAGAAACTGGGAAAAAGACTGTAATAGTATTTTAAAAATGACTAGTATTATTAGTACAAGAAAGCATGTTGATTAAATTGTTTCTCAGTGATCCAA
The DNA here is from genome assembly GCA_903066815.1 of Brachyrhaphis roseni. NCBI lineage: Eukaryota > Metazoa > Chordata > Actinopteri > Cyprinodontiformes > Poeciliidae > Brachyrhaphis > Brachyrhaphis roseni. The sequence goes on along the minus strand of CAEFZY010020265.1, from coordinate 61,923 downwards.
AGTCCTCTCTCAGAAGAAAGTACATTTTCTATTTCCTATTTATTCCCTACGCTAATGCAAAGATGCTTTTATCATCATAGGACATTTTGTCCTAGCTGTTGTTTGTAGCAGTATTGCCACAAGTGTGGCATTTGGGGTTCAAAGCATACTGTTGACTGACTTAAAAAAGACAGTCAATTCGAAAATTTCTTTTCAAATTTTTGACCAATCTCCAAACTTCCTCCTTTTAAAAATACTGGAGAAAATTTTATCAAATTTTAAAGAGAAATTGAATTCTTGAAAAAGTTCATTCTGGTTTTAAAAAGCTTGAAAATATTGGATCTGCTCTTTCAAGAATTTTAATGATATATTTTTAGCATCTGATGCTGATAATTACTTTAGACAACACAGTTGCCTTTGAAACAGTGGATAGAGGTATCTGACAGAAATTGAGATCTGTCAGTCTTTTAAATGAGTTTGTGTTGGGTTCCATTTTGAGCAATTTTGGATATTCATTTTATTGTTACGCTGATGATTGTCAAGTCTACAATCCTTTGAAAAATATATTCTCATTTTATTAAACTTTCAGTTTTTGAGCTTCTATGATGAAACGACAGTTCATATTATTTATCCCACAAGGCCTTTGTAACACCCAGCATGTCAATTTTTACTCTTTGACTCCACATTTGAAGTCCACTGCCACTCAAATCTGTAGAAAAAAAGCTTTCCCAGCTGCAACAAATTGGCCAAATCAAAATCATTTTGTCCAGGCATGATTTTGAAAAGATCATTAAGATCATTATTGCCTGCCTTGATTATTGTAATGCACTATATTTCTGGGTCAGACTGGCTGCCCTCTCTCGAATTCAGCTTGTCTAAAATGCAGCTGCCCATCATTCCTGAGCTGCCTGCTCTTCATTGGCTCCTTGTGTGCTACAAAACTGATTTCAAAATAATCTTTTTATACAAGGAACTTGGAGTCCTTCACAGACTCCAAGGTGAGCGGACCAGCTGCTCTTGGCTTTTCCGAAGTTCGAAGGTGACCAAGTTTTGGCAGGTGCAGCCTTGAAGTTATGGAACAAGGCAGGCTCCTTCACCTTTGTCTTTTATTTTTTTGTTTAAAACTCATCTTTTTTACATGGAATTTGACACAGCATGAGACATTGTTCTTTTCCGTGAGTTGTTGTATTGCCTAACATTGCTTTTGTCTGTTTTCACTTTAGTTTCTATTTTTTATTTATTCTCCTAAAATACATAACTTTGGCTAACCATTTGTTGCTTTGAATGTGGTTTATAAATAAATCGGATTGGGTTCAGAAATCAAGATTCCCAAATCTGGAGTCATTCACGATGTTAGAAGCAAAGTTATCTGCTAGTGTTGGTTTGCTATGTACCAAAAAACCTTAAAACATTACACGCTTCCCTCTGTGAAGCTTGTAAAACAGTCAGATTCAAATTGAAGTATCTGGCATGTGCCAAACTAATCGCTTAGGGAAAGAAATTTAATCTGTCAAAACAATCTTTCAGCAGAAAACAAGCACACAGTAGAATTTTTAGAACAAAACATGTCAAGACAGATTTAAGTGACATATGACAAAAGAAAATTGGCATCTGTAACAGACCTTACAGATCTGCTAGCCTCAAAACATTTGCATTAGAAATGTGCTTCACAGCACACAGGCATGCTTACATGCTATTTTATACATACAACATGAAAGCTGGAAATAGCAACCTAGCTTTTCTTTCTGTGTGTGTGTGGGTGTGTGTGTGTGTGTCAGAAAGAGCTCACCTCAGGCTAAAACCATTACGAGTTGTTTAGACAAACACCCCAACCAAAGACACTTCCTGCTGCCAAACTGGCCATGAAATACACCTTTCAGACAGCCACCAACATTTAGGGCTTTGCTGAAAGAAACAGGCTTCAGATTTTCACCGAAGCAGAACACAAAATTGCTCCCACATTGCAGCGTTAAACCTTTAAACGGTTTCACTGTTGTGGTCTGAAAGTGAGCACACTATGCTTCAAAAAAACAAAAAACAAAGTCACAATCAGTGCAACTGCCAGTAAAATTGTGAAAAGCTTCAGCTGAGCTTTTGACCAGATGCATGTCACATAGCTGCATTCACAGCAATATGTAATATGTTATGTAACTCCTGAAATATAAGGGATTAGTTTTTTGTTAATTGAATAACAATTGCTTTGGCAGTGTGCTAATCTGTAGTGCAATGTATTTAGAAACATTGCAACAAGCTCAAGTGATTCTATAAATGAAATGATGCAGTGATCTGTTCTGTTAGAGCCAGCTGAATGAAAAAAAAAAAAACAACAAAAAAAAACACATTACTGACCCAGTAAGTCCTGCAGAATCAAATTTAATCCTGTAGTTACCGCCATGTAGCCATGTGACTTTTAATGGTTTGAAATAAACTCAAGCAATTGAGTGGGAAAATAGCAGTGGTGGGTAGGTGTTGGTGTATTTCCATTGGATATTTAACTTTAAAAAATTGGTAACATGAAATGTGGCAAAGATTTGCACTCTTTTATAAGGTTTTTGACAGATGGATACTTATAAAATAGTTCAGATCAGCAGGTTTAGCAACACTAACAAGAAATGTGTGGATTGCGAAGTGGATGGAAAAAAATCTCAACAAGAAAATTCCCCTTTACTAACTGGGCTAACAGTGTCATGTTGTGGTTGTTACTTTGTATTCACATTCTGATTCTTCCTGGGTCACTTACTATTGTTATTTATGTATTGTCAAAGTAGTTACGCCTTTGTATTGAGTTTCTTATTTCATGCATTTTTTTAAAATCCTTTGTTAGTGTCACACCGTTTCCCTTTGGTATAATTTGTGGCATAATTTAGCTCCCTGCATGCTCTATATGTATTTATTAGTCTATTTCTCTCTGTTTCCCTGCTCAGCCCTCTCCCTTAGCTGTTTTGGATCTCTGATCCCTCACCTTTCCCACTCAGTTCCACCAACCTAGTGGCAGCAGCAATTAGTAAACACCTGGTAGAACTGTGAGTCTGATGAGCGATCTACTTCTCAGTCCAACACGGATCTGCTTGAAATCAATCCGCCTTCAGCACAGATGTTAATGTGCTGAAGGCGGATTGTCGGAAAGAGCGGGAGCTTCTTCAAGAAACAGAGGACAATTTCAATTGCTAAATCAAATATCTTTTAAACTTTGTTTGATTTGTACAGCATTTTTATAATCACTGAAAGTAACATAACTACTTGATTCTGCTATAAAATCAAATAGTTATGTGCCTGGAAAATACATAATGCTGCTTCTTTAAAAGAAATTTGTCTTTGCATAATAGCCATATGACACCATGAAATCTGTCTTCAAGACACTCATCACAACAATCATTCTTAGGAGCTGCAACTTGTATGTAAAGCTCAGCAGACATGTAATTCCACCAGATGTTTGCAGATTGCTGCTGTCACTAGTCTGGAGGGGCAGTGTGGTGAAGATGTGGGGAATGGCTGCCCTGTGAGGCAGAAGCGCGACTGGGGACCGAAGCTGTTAAATAGGCATTGCATTATATCAGCAGACGTTAAGGCACCCCCAAATAGTTGCCATGGGAGTTTCAAGGATTCCTCAGACTTTCATGAATAAGTCAAAGCAACACTCTGAGTGTGTGTTTGATGAGGGAATGACATTATATAAATCTCAAAAAAGTCAATTTTACATAATACCCCCTTTTCAAATTCCTCAATTCACTATGCTGCTTCCAAGCTCTTGTCAGCACTTTGACCCTGCTTCTACACCAAACATAACAAACAAATTGTTTTTAATACAGATGATGTCCATGACTTGTCAGAGCAGGGCTGTTTTGGTAGGAAAAGGGGGACCAACATACTATCAATCAGGACCTGGACTTCCAGGATATAGATATGCCAAAAAACCAAAACTTAAACTTCAAACTTCAGCAAAAAAAGAGTGAAAGCATAACTGCTATCATATGTGTACATGAGCAATGCTGGGTATAAAATTAGATTAGGACACTATGTACGAAGACTATGTGTAGTCATTTGGAGCATATATTTAATTTAATACTTGGATCAAATGAAACTCCAAAGCAGGACATGTGGCTCGAGCCGTACAGAGTTTATCCGTGGTTTTATTTGTACACAGCTGAGCCAACAGGCCAACTGGCAGAGCAAGAGACAGGATGGAGATTTGTTTAATGAGGCCAGAGGAGAGACACAGTGAGACAGAAGGCCCGGATCACAAGCAGACTAAACAGTTCTACATATTTCAGGCAGCGATGTGGCAAACATTCATCTTGATGAAGTCTCGCTGATGAAGACTTTGAACGGTCTGCGCAGCAGACTCTTGACATCTGACGCTACATGTGGAGGAGGTGGGAATTAGAGATCTATCTGTCTATTACAGCAACATTACCTCCAGATGAGTGTTATGTAATTTTAAAGAAAATTGATAAAAGGCGATTTTAAATCTAAACCATATAATCACATATTCTGGGCTCCTAATGACACACATTTCATCTACTGAGCAAGAAGTTTGTTCTAGAAGCTGCGTAATGCTCTTTATTGAAGCAAAGAGCTTGGTTTTGCATTATTCATTTATTACATTATTAAGTATTTAAGCTGTTGAGATGCAGTCTGGTATTTATTTAAATGCAAACAAAGCACACTATGAAAACGTCTTGTATACACTGAGGGAACAAGACTTTCTTGAAAATGTTTAGAGGTTTTATAAAACAAAACTTGTGATGCATTTTTAGATCATTATCTAACTATTTTCAAAGGATTGTTTGGTTTCTTAAATATTAAATAATTAATGAATTAAGTAGTTGGACCAGTGTTGTGTTCATATGTGCAGACAGTTTGTTCCATTTTTTGATTGAAACTATGAAAACTAACTTTCTTGTTCTTTGAGATCATAAACCATGCTTTAGCACAGAGATTCCCACATAGCTTTTAGCTGAAATATTGGTAAACAGTAGATAACAGCAGAAAGAGGATGTATTTTTCCTGTTCTGTGTCAGGTTTTAATCCAAAAGATAAGACTTTTTGATGCACCTTCTTTTAGATCCAACACTTACTGCTTTGTCCACAACTTTTCTGATATAATCATTATTTTAAGCACTCACTATATAACATTTTATCCTGAACTGTATTAAAAGTGAGTCATAAATACAATCAAGTCCAAAGGAAAACTTTGAAAGGTGTTCAGAGTCTGAAGAACAACTGACAAAGACAACCTGAAGAGATTATAAAATGAGTTCTGACTGCTTGGGGCCAAAACAGAAATAAATTAGGTGTGATAGTAAGGCTTTACATTGTATAGTAGTTTTAAAATAGCTATGCCATTTGTAGCAATGGTTTTGTCATTAATGAATTTGTCTTTGTACCATGGCTATACTTTCATAGAAAGAGGAATATAGCAGAGCATGGCTGCTGCTAAGAAGGGAATGAAGACAGAGTCCTTAGAGCTACAGGACAAAGCAGCTGGACTTCATTTGTTATAACATGTTTAAAAGAAATATAAGTGATTGTGAAAATGCACAATTTTTATTCAATTGTAAGCTATCTATGATGTTCAATACTTTGAAAATTACAATGCTATTTCTCTGATACATGCAGACCCTTATTAATTAGGTGGATAAGGGATCAACCCTTCAGTCACTCTCCTAGATTACAGCAAATGAGTGTGAGAGTCTACAAATGTAAGTCCCAAGTGTCACTACTTTTACATCGCATAAAGAGCTGTTCTTACTGAATACTGATTAAACACATGTTCATTCTTCTTAGTTATTACATTAGAGCCATGCAAGTAGGAGCAGGTTTTAATCATGATGGTGAGAGTTGTTCGTAAAGTTAAATATGCTACTAATGTTTACATGAAAATACAATATAACCTGAAGTCTCACTTCAATTTAATATCAATATTAATAAATATCAATATTAATATTGATATTAATATCACAAAACAATGCTAATATTGGGAAACAATATTAATATCAAATGAAGAAGAATAAGAAAAACATTTTTAGTCTTTATATCATTTAACTAACATGTATTATTTGTCCCACAAAGTCATAGCAATCTAAATAAAATCAGTTGTTTTTGTAGCCTCATTCCTATAAATATCCATGAACACACAATACCCTCTGGCCTACAGCGTAAGCTCCTCTTTAATATATTGGATATATTTGATGAAAAGCTAAAACATTTTAGAGGTATTATTTTCTTCCGTGACATACAAAATTAAAAGCAACAGAAGCAGGCAAGATACATTTACGACCTGCTCAACTTTGCATGACACTACCTAGTGATATAATAATCTGTCTCATGTCAGATTTATTGCAGTTCATGCATAAGCTTCATAGACATAGGCTTTTTGGTCCCCTGGTTCAGCTGCATTAACCTCAGGATTAACCTTCTGGAAATGAAACGGCATAGCTCTTGTCCTTATGTTGTTTAGTCCGTTCATAAAGGAGATTTTAACAGAGTATGATTAAATGGTAAAAGTGCTCGTGGAGATGCTTAACCAAGATTAATGTATGGGTTAATGCAGTGGGAACACACAATGGGATAACAGTCTGATCAGATTAAACATGACAGAGAATTTCCATATCTAGACATGCCTAAATATAGGATTCACTGTAAAACAAATATGTTAAAGAAGTAACTATAATGGGAATAATTTTGGTGTTTGTCATTATTTTTTAATTTCATTTCAAATCCATAGAAAAATCTATGACTTTCAGAAAAAAAAACAACAGAAAACCAACACTTGTGGTTCAGCTAATGTTCTGTTATTTTATATTTAAATTTGACCCTCATATTTTACTTATTTCATAAGCTGTTTATGGTTTCAAACTCTAAATTTTAGCATCACAGAGCTGAGATTTTATGTTACCATATCTACTTTATCCTGAGTGGATCAGAGAAGAACGGAGCCCATCCCAATCTTGATTCATTTCGTGTGTGTGTGGCGAACAGCTGAGGCTTCAATCCATGCAGACAAAGAAGACTTAAAGCCAGAAACACGAGGCAACAGAGCTGTCCACTAAACCTAAAATTTGAAATGTAGTACCTAATCCCTAAGCAAGCAACAAAAAATACTTCCAGGATGGTTAAACCTGCAACACTAAACCATTTTTTAGCTGCATGTTTCGCCTGGTATTTTGATAATTTATTATTGGTGATGAGCTCACAGTATTTTACGTTGGAAGCTAAGGACTACGGTATATATAAATTTGGAACCTTTTATACTTTTGGTCAAATTCAAAAGTAACTAGTTTATGCCTATTTTGTACACTAGTGGTCCAAACTCCAACTTCTATCTGTACAGGTAAATGTTGAAAGTCCTTTTTTCTTTTCAGTCCTTCACTCTTTTGAATAGTCCTCTGTCAAACTCCTCTGGTGATTAGCTGAGATTCTTCTGCTCCCTCTCATTCAGACTATGCTACTTCACCAAATGATATGAACCTCTGAGGTCCATCTTGATATTTTAATTAGAGAACAACCAAGATGTTCATCAGGGAAGATAAGTGGGGTCAAGTCAACCCTCCTGTGCTGCATTTTAGCTGCCTGGGAAGAGATTTACAAAAGTGAATCCTGAACTAATCTTTTAGTGTTTCAGAGCAACACTGAAAGTCTTCAAAACTTTACACAACAGAATACATAAATTTAGTGATGTAATTTAGGGTTATCTTCCCCTTTACTTTTGCTTCTTGCTGTATTATAAATGACTCTCTCACATCCACTGTGCAGTGGTTTAACGTTTTTCAGGTCTGAATAGACTAAAGCATCACAATCAGAAAGCTTTTCCCTCCTTTCTGTGTTTTTTTGCCTTTGTGGTGTTAAGTGTGTGTTGTTGACCAAGAAAAAAATTTAAGAGACAAGTTAAGTCTCTCAGCCACATAGTACTTGAAACAAGAGCATCTTACTGAGAAATGAATTCACATCCTGCTGTGATACTGATGATAGGGAAGAAGGGGAACAGTAAGTACAAAAGCCTCGGGAAAAGAGATTATGGCAGAAGACAAGTCAAAAGAAGTCTGCTTCAAGCACAACACAATATAAAAATATCCATATTATTTTGACAAAGAGCTTGGCAACTTTTAAGAGATTTGAAGAAAGAAAGCATGTATAGTTGAAGCCCAGAGTGTGTGAAGTGGTTTGTCTTAAAGGTACTGAGAAAAGTTTGTAAGAAAGAAGATATGTCTTGATAGTACAATTAATTCTATTTAAAAGTACCATTACCTCTAAGGAAGCATTATATCAATGTCTTACAGAAATAAAGGGTTTGATTTTTATGTTTTTTGGCTATGGGAAGAAGGTCAGAAAGAATCCGCGCATGGGTACATCATGAAAAATTCATACTGAAATAAAACAGATCGACACGGAAAACCCAGGACATTCTTGTTGCAACCAACCATGCAACCCATAAAATTATACTTTTTATTCTAAAATAGTGCTAATCAAAACCAGATACCCTTAAATAAAATAGTCTCAACAATTGCAATCACAAGTCCTCTGGTTAGGTATTTGATCCTTTAATATTAATATAAAGACAGCTGTTCTGTGAAGGCTTTAGAGACAACTTTAAACCAAAGGTGCTCCAATGAAATTAGAGCTGCATTTTGGTCAATATGTGATAGAAGAGTAACTCTGCATATCACTATCAACATCACTATAGAAAGATTATTAGGTCAGAATTGATGGGAAGACACTTAAAACGCAGATGTCTGCTCTCTGATATTAATTATAGGACAAGTATAGAACAGTAAACCCTTTTAGTCAGTTGCCATTGCATATTATGAGATGATTCCTGATTGGTTAAGTAGTGCAGTACTTACTCCCCAATTACTGCTGAGCAATCGATCCCACTAATCTTGCCAATTTTCCTATTCCCATGTTCCAATCAAATAAATTGCAATTCTATCCTCAATTTAGCAGTTCTTCTGCTTAATAGTTTGTCAGTGAGTGAACATATTTACTTTTAGATGATTTAAAATATAGCTGACAACTGAAAAAAGAGGAGTCTGGAGTAGACTTTCTTCAAGGTGTCAAAAAGAAATATGGAGAATTTAAAACAGCTTACTACTTCAATCAAATATTATTTGATGATCTTTGAAGCCACAGTGTTCACTGTCGAATCTAAGTTCAGAAAAGGATGAAATTAGACTTGAGACTAAGTATAAACAGCTTTTCTGACAAGTATCACCCTGAAGAATTAAGGAAAGAGGACTTTCAGAGAATTTAATCTTTCTGGCAATTTTTCCACCTCCACTGTTTGGTGAAGCTGGTCTGGAAGGATGTCAGAAACCATTAAGAAGACCTTGGAGATTTATTGCTGAGGCCAAAGAAACCAATCTGCGGCAGATAAACCGAGAAAGTGAAATACCAAAGGAAAGCCGCAGCACAGGTCTGTGTTATTTTGTCAGTGGTTCAGGACCAAGAACATTTCATATATGGTTTCAGGAAGAAAGTTTTTTCAAATCTTTGAAAAATTTTTTAGTTCTAAAAAGCTTGGGGCTGACATTGGAAGACTCAAAAGAACATTATCACCTGAAAATATGAAGTAAACACTTAAAGCTCATGGTTAATTAGTTGAATTTGTACTTCTTCCTATCTCTGACAACATACTGTAGCTTCTTGCTGCTTTATGAGCCTCTGTCATGTAAAGCATTACAGTGCTTGGAGAGGGCTGATTATTTCATTTTCCCCAAAACAGTTTTTACAAGTAGCTCCTCATTTAAGCCAGACAATTTTCACTCCACTGAAATTCATTGCTAAGTTTATATAGTGGTGGCATTTACTGATATTACATTACAGTATCCTTAAGCTTAAAAAAAACAAGTAATTCTGAAACCGCATAATTTCAATATCCAAAATTTAAGTTTGTTGTTTTTTTTAATGTCTGTGATTTTAGTGAAGTAAATGAAACAGAATTGTTCAATCACCTTTCTTCAACTTTATTACATTTTAAAATGTATTGAAGATGATTTGAGGTTTTGGAGATATGGAAAAACCCACTTCACCTTTTTGGTAAATCTGGACTCCTTATAAGCTCTCCAAGACACGGATATTCAAAACAGACTTGGGGAAAAAAGTCCAACCTACACCAATAATAAATGGTTCACTTTGCTTTTTTGTTTGAATTAGAGAGCCCTGGTAAGATCACCTTTTGGAAAATGTAACCAAAGAGGCTTCAGTGTTGAGTCTTTGGAGTGAGTGAAAATGGATAAGCTTCACAAATTCTAAAAGCATTTTGACTTGTTGAAAATTATGTAAAAAGAAGAAAATCAGAAAAGTGAATCTGATGCGGTTTTGCTCTGCAGAGCATTAAAAAGAGGAAACAAAGGCAGGTGAGAATCCTTAACAACTGAACATTTAAAACAGCGCTAAGAGGATGCTCCTCTGAGCCAGAGTTCTTCATCAGCATGTAAAACACCACAGTCCTTTCTCACCTTCTTCACCCATTATAATCAATTTACAGCTAAATTCCCCACTGAGCAGTGTGGAAAAGCAGCTAATTTGCACAATGTTGCTTAGTTCAAACTAAAACATTCTTATTTGGTCAAACAAACAATTTAGACAGACAAATAAAACAGAGGAGGCAATTTGAAACCCTTATTTTCTGGAGTCCAGTTTGCTATTTTACTGTTCATTTCTCCCTTCCTGTCTTTGAGGAAATGTTTTTGGCTCAGAGGGATCAGTTTGACTCTGTCCAAACTCCACTGAGACTGACACTGGTTCTCAACACTGTGATAAAAATAGTCAGCACAAGAGGGGCATCTCTAGCCATATAGCCAATAATAAAACTTCCTTTGTGACATATCTTATAGTTAGGATTGGTAAAGGCTAAGCTATTCCTTGTAGTTAAGGTTGGGCAGGTACCAAGGTGTACTAGTCACCTTTGTCTTAACTGTCTTTAAGTGCTTCTTGATAAATTAAACTTTCTAGTAAAACTTACATATTATAAAGATTGATCACACACAAAGTGATGTATTTTAAGAAATTATTTCTGCTAATTCTGATTGTATATTTTTGTTCTTTTGTTACTTGTATGGAATTATTCAGTAACTAACTACCAGTAATGCAAAACTGTATATACAGTATATGTACAAATCCAAAAGTTAATTTGGTATTGGTAAACTTTGAATAAGTTTGAGTAAAGCTTACCTATAGACAAAGTTAACAAAAGTGATATTGAAGCTCAATAATCCAATCTCACTCTTTAACATACACATAATAATATGCACAAGTACCATTCCTTCCTCTGGGGAAATTGTATGTTGCTATAATTAAAAGCAGCTACAAGATCTGTAGTCTGGACTCTTTCAACATAGTTCCTCCACCATGTATGTCATTTGTTTTATGCTGTGATGTATATATATTACAAAATTAGGAACACAAAAGCAAAGAAAGGACAATATGGTGTCATTGTGGGCCTGCAGGTAAGGCAAAGACAGCATTCATCAGTGTGCAAACAACCAAGAAAGTTACAATAATTTGGTGCATATATGAACTTTGATTTCTTGCAGTTGCTAATAATGAAAAAAAATAAATCAGTCTTAGAACTATGGTAGAACGTCACTACAGGCTTTCCCTAAAAACAGCTTCCAATACTAGAATGGAGTCAGCAATTTTATTTGTCCCCTTTGGTTTTTTGAGCTATTGTGGCCTTTACACTGTCCAATGCAAGGCAAATTTAATATTAAGATAACATTTAACTGTGATATATTGAATTAGAACTGCAGAAATGTTAAGGATTTTTGTAGTTTATGCTGCACTTTTTGGGTTGACTTATTTCTAAAAACTTTTAATAAGTAATCCATAACTTGCAACATGGTATACAAGGCATATATTTACATGAATAACCTTGGGCATATCTGCAGTCATAGCAATAATTAAAACGCTTTAAACTGGAGCTGTGACAGACAAGGCTGAATGAGGTCCCAAATTTATCTTGCCACCACACAGTGAGCACGATGGTGAGAGATGCAAAATACATCTCCAAAGCTCATTGTTAGGGAACTGCTGTAAACTGTGACATATTTTGGTCACAAACACACCTATTTTTAATTCTATTTTCATACTTTTTCTTTATCACATTTCCCCCACTTCAATTGTGCTGAGCTATAGCCGCTCAACCACTAGTAATATAAATCATATGTGGGTATTGAGGGCAGGGGAAGTCCATCCAACAGGTCAAAAATATTATTGCCATGCAGAATTAACATGCATTGCACATGAAATACAGCTACCTACCAAATATTGGATTTAACTAGTCCTTTGCAATTGTGATATTGCACACATTAATATTGCAAGTGATATATTGTCCAGCTCTTCTCTACCATCACCTTATACAAATTAAAGTATTTGTCAGTAGTTTGGAAGGCAAAAGGCTTTTTTTCTGTTTATTCATTACATATATAAATGTGCATATTTGTTAAACATTACACAGATTTTTAGAAGGGTTGAGCATTTTGTTCAAATTTGACTAAAATTGAAAAAAAATATTGGCAAGAAATACTCCAGGTTTTATTTTTGGAAAAATAAAACATATATTTTTGTTTTTTCCAAATCGCTTCTGCTCAAAAATGTTACTGAAGATGACTATTTCTTGTGCTTTTCTATTCCTCAAAAATATATTCCTCAAAAGAATGTACAAATTATTTACAATTTTCTTTCAATAAGTCTGTAATTATTGAGAGTACTGTAATTATTGCTGAGTCCGATTCAACCGTTTTCATAACAGCTGCCTTTATACTGTTCACCTTACCTTTAAACTCCCATTCTGAACAGGTAAAACACTTAACGACCTTTCTCGGGCAACAGTAGTGAACGTTGAGGTGAGCAGCACTGAGGCTGAAAACACTGAACCTCCTGTTCTGTTTGTCTCAGAACATTAATCCGGGCTTCTGCCTGGACACATTCACAAGGGCACAGGGGTGAAATCTGCAGGACTCCAGGGAACACAAGGCAACACAACACATGTGCCTGCTTGCGTGTATACCATGCAACATCTGGGCATACAATTGTCAGAACATGAGTGTGAGAGGTGAATTCTCAAAGAAGAGATACTAATAATACAGAGTTCAAGCAAGCAGAGCAATAATAAAGTCATGTGTGTCTGAGAGAGTGTGTGTATTTTTTAGAACTAAGATCGGTGTACTGCTGGATCTCATTTGATTATTTCTGGATGGCTGATATCTGCAACACAGCGTTCCTCAGGTAATTGCTTACATGACTGGAATGACAAGAAATCGCCACATTGTGTGTGTTTGTGTATGTGTGGGGCTGAAAGTACACAGTGTGCCATATAAGTATGCCAGTTGTATGTGTGTTTTGCAAATTGACCAACTTTTGTGCACGGAAACAAAAATTATACAAATTATTCAAATTCTTCTGCAGTTTCCAATTCTCCACTCAGTAATATCATTTTTACTTTAAGATACTTTATCCTGCTGTGGGTTTTTCTCGCCTGAAGGTCTGACCTGTTTTCATTCGTAGTGTGCCACATGCTGCCGTTTTATACAAGTCAATGGTGAACTGCAGCCCCGGCTCTAGCAGATTTGACACTAGGAACAAACAGCGTCTGACTAACAGTGGATGAACTCCACATTAGTAGGCAAAAAAGGGTAATGTAGAAATAACTAGAAAGGGTCATGGCTGAGAATATTTAACTCAAACCAAAGTTAGGCATCCATGGAAACCAAAAACCCCTAAAAAAACTTGTGTGTATTTTTATCATGCATAATTTCCACCTCCACGGTGTATAAATGTGTCTAGTTAATGAATCCACAATATGAATAACTTGTTGAAAGGAGAGCAGAAACCTGGAAATGATTCTTCTTCCAAAAAACACCATAAATTTATTCTCATAAACTTATTTAATTTAAACGAATAGTGAAATATTAATAGTAATAATGTAACAGTAATAGTGATGTCCCAATAGTACTATATAATTTAAAACTCTTTAAGTTTGCTACTTTCACAGCCAATTAGGAGTACAGCATGTTTAATTAAAAGACTAGATCTGAAACAGAATGAAACATCATGACAACTTGTGTTCTAAACCCCACCCAGACTGCCACAGCATGCTTCACAGTACACTGATTATACTTCATAACAGTTCTCTTTAAAGTAGAAATAATGAACATCTGTGGAATGAAAGTGTTTTGTTTTTCCTTTACTGATTTGGAGCTTATTATTTCCTGTTAGCTAACCAGCCAGCATGCTTGTCTGGACAAATGAGTGTCACCTGCACTGACAAAAGACATTTTTTCCTTCATTATGTCACAACAGAGCATTGATATAGCCAACATTTTAACTTCACCTCCCTTTCAACCTGCCATGAAAATTGGGCAAAAGATTGCAGAGCAGCTGGCTGGAGGGATAAATGTGGCTTCAGCTACCATTAGCAGCAAAATAGTTCAAGGTTTGAAAAGGGCTGGAAGTAACTGCTAAGTTATGAAGCTGGATGAAGCTGCATGGCGTTATACTGAGTTAGAAATAAAAGACAAAGTCATAGTGAAAGAAATCATCATTAGCTGCATTACATTGAAATGTCCTCTGAATAAATTTATCAATCTTTCACAACATAGTACAATTTTTTCCAAGCCTTGCCACTTTACATTGACTTGTAATGTTTCAGCAATGTAATGTCATAGTTTCTGCTAAGCTTTCTTGATGTCCCATCATGACATTTCATTAGGTTGTGGTTGAATAGGTCAGTACAAAACCTTGGTTGTTTTCTTTATCAACTAGTATGTTCAAGATTTGTTGCTGTTTTGGGGAACATTTTTCTGCTGATGACCTAGTTTGGGTGAAGCTGGACAGATGGTCTCACATTTGACATCAGAAAACATTGTGCGGTTGCGAAAACAGACCAGATCAGTTCCCTACCAACATGTTTGACAGTTGGTATGAGGTGTTTGTCCTGACATGCTGTGTTTGGGTTTCTCTTAACATGCTGCTGTGCGCTATAGTCAAACATCTCAACTCATCTGTCCAAAAGACATCTTTTCACAAGTTATGTGGCTTAAGTAACAACGCAGTGGTACTGTCATATTCATTTTACAAAGGTAAAACTTTCTCTTGGCAGTGCTTCTGAACAACCTGCTGTTGTTCAGTCTTTTTCTAATTTATGTTTTCCTTTTTGTACTGTATTTGCTCTACTTGCTGTTTTTGTCATCTCATCTCATCCTATTTTTTTGTATCTTAATTCAGCTAATTTCAATTGATTTTAACTCCTCTTATCATAATTTAGCTTTGTTAATTTGAGCTCAGCTTACCTGAGTTTTGCTTATCGTAGTTAAACCTAGCTAAGCTGTTATCGTACCTGAGTTAATTTTATTTTAGCACAGCTTAGTATATACTTATATTTATATTCATTTATTCAATCTTATCTCAGAATAGTTAAGGTTATGTTCATTAATTTAGATTATTTCTTTTATCAGCTCAAATGTGTTGGTAATTTGTGTAACAACACAGGTCTGAGAAGTTAGTAGTCCTTTATATTTTGTTTTTCAACCAATGCATGGTTTGAGCTCATTATCATTGCAAGTACTTGATGTTTGATAGGTTCATTACGCAGTCGATTATAAGCTCTGAATATAATTACAATGGATGTTGAAGCAAGAGTTTTTTTCCACTAGCTTCCGAAATTGTTTTGGCTCTCATCTGGAGTAAGCATCTTTCTTCATGATGCCATCATTCTGCTACTTCTTTGTATACATAAAAAAAATAAAGATCACAACTTTTGGTAAATATATCTGGTTTTATATGAAAGAAATTTTCAGAATTAGAACAGAAATGACTTGGTTTTCTCTATAAACAACAACCCATTGTTTGTGTTCTTGTCTCGAACACAACCAAAAGAATTTTAGAAATCAATGACATGTTTGGTGTCACTAGATCTTTCCTCTATACAAGTACACATCACCCCCAGAATGACAAAGTGAGTTAATCCTACTGTAAACTTCATTTGGTTGTGTGCTAGTAAATATTTCATATTTGATAAAGTCCACGAACCAAAGTTTGTTTTGTGTCTGAACAACGATCCCTCATGTACCAGATAGCCTCTGAGCATTATGCTGTGACAGGCTTGGTTCTTTTGGTCTCTGCTCCCTTCAACCAATATGTTGTATACATAGTTTTCACTGTTCAGATACATTGGGAAAATACCTAACTTGAAGCAGTTTGAAGCAAGTTGATCTTTTTAATCCATTTAGACATTTAGAAAACTTATCCTTAAATGCTTGGTACTTTGAAACAAAACAAGACAAAGGTTTAAAGGAGAATTATATTTGCTTAACATTTGAATAGGGATTTTTTTAAGAATTTGTAAAATAGTGTGGTCAAGAATCAGCAAGGTGAACAAAAAAAAACAACATCAACCACCAGTTACAGATACTTTTGATGACTTTTGTTACTTTTGACTCTGACGTTCCTCCTGAGTTTCCAAGAATTCACTGTTTTATAGTCAATTGGCAACACACCTGCACTTGAGTGGCACAAGCCACAATTAAACAGGTAAAAAAAAACCAAAAAAACCCATTTAAACAGAGAAACAAGAATAAAATTATTAATCTAATTTACAAAGTCATATACATAATGAAATGGTCTGCAAAATAAACCATGTAATACAAAATAACTCAAAAAGTTACTGTAAAGAAAAACAAGCAAAGCAGTACTCCAAAGAAAACCCTCTAATTGGTAGATTAAGAGTTTTAATACGTCTTGTTTGGAGTTGGTAAGCTCTTTAAATGTTTATTGTTCTGCCCTTCATTAGAATTAAACAATAAATAAATCAAAATGGTATCTTTCTGTTTCTTAAAATGTTAAATATCACAGCAATTAGAACTAAAAACACTGCACAAACTACTTCTACAGCATTATTTTCTCACTTATTGCTATATGAACTTGTGTTAATTGTCTTTCAATAGGACCGACAATGACCTCTATTTCCCAAAGAACTATGAATGCAGCATGACTTAAAAAATAAAGTTTGTAAGATTCTAAAGTTGGACTTCTATTATTTTTTTAAGTTTAACACGCAAATAGTAATGAATTAGGGCATCTTCATATTGGACTAAGATTGCACCATGTCAGGGTTCTGCAACTGCAGTCCTCAAAGGCCAGTGTCCTGCAGCTTTTAGATGTGTCCCTGATACAACACACCAAAATCAAATGGATGAATTACTTCCTCAGTTAAGTTTGAAAATCCAATGAGCTGATTAGTTGACTTAATCAAATAATAATTGACTTATTTGACTTAGGTGTGTATTACCGTGGAGGCAGAACATCTGGGTCCATGTTATACAGCTGCCACTCAACATGATCATGCCCACAGTAGACTGTCAATGCTCCAAGAATCCTAATTTACTGTGATGTTTTTAGCAGCACAACTGCCAAAGAAATTCCTCCACTGCTCTGGTTGCAACAGCAAGGGTCTCGCAAGGTCCTGGTAGAAACAATCCATGTTTTCCCAAAACAAAAAGAGGAATACAATTTCACTTTGCTTATGCGCTTTGCAGTTGACAATGAGGAAGCTTCTTATAGAAGCACACACACCACACTTTCTGCTCCTGCAGAAATACATCCACAACTCTAAATTGCACACACATGCTAGTTGCGTTGATAGAGGACCAAGGAAAGTTGTGAGCTCTCCAGACTGCAGTTCAAATGCAGTCTGGAGTCTGGCATTTGTTTCAAATACCTTTGATAAACACTTGTCTTACCAACTATTCTTGCTTAAAAAAATTCTAATTTATTAACTATGCATAGTTATGGTCAGTGGTCAAATTTACAGTCAGTATACACAGGCACATCTAAAAAAAATTAATATTGCATAAAAATGCAATATTTCTTGCATCATCTGGAGTGATGATACAAGAACTTCATTTTATTATACTTTATAGAGATCATGAAATGAAATATTTCAAGCTATTAGTTTTTTTAAATTAACAGCTATAGGAACAATATGTAGTTTATGTATATTTAAGGTTTAAAATGACAACAATGAGTCCATGTAGATTGAGAGGCAATCTAGATAATATCAAAGTTTTCATTTTGAATTGCGTGAAAATTAAGTACAAAACTGCTAATAACTGACTGAATTAATGTTTGATTATTGGCTGGTCCATTGACAATGTATTCAAACTTTTCTTACCTTTAATCAAATGTTTTACTTTAGGTAACATTGGATAGATACAGAGGGACCTATTTTTGCCTTTGTTCTTTATAAACCTCCTTGGACACCAAATGATCCACTATATAAGGGTCTCTGCCTGTTCACACACCATGCATCTCTTACTGAGGCAACATGAATAATATAGAAGGGAAAGTAGAAAATGTCCTGCCAAGCTGAGCTCTATACCTGCCAGGAAGGAAAAATTATGTCCCTGCAGTGTGGAGTCCCGTGAGACGAGGCAGAATAAGTTCATATTTACATGAAGCTCAGAAAGAAGAAAATAAACAGGCCTGCATAAACAGATGCAGAGTAATCATGAATGAAACCTCAGACAAAGTCAATATGTGTGTGAGCACAGGTTTATGTATTGGCTTTTTGAATTTGTGAGTCAGCAAAACAAGGAAAAAGCATTGTGTGTAACCAAGAATAAAGGAATGTAAAAAAAAAAAAAGTAAAGGAAGGGGTAAATAAATACTGCTTTTTTGCTGCATATCATTTTGTGAAGCAAAGAAGGATCCAAGAAACTGCTCAGGATTTGAGCTTAGGTTGCTTTGTCTCTGCTGCCTAATTGCTAATCACAGTAGTGCCAACCACACAGGCCACAGCTTTATTTTTGGCGAAAGGCTTTGTTTGATATTCCCGCTAGGACTCCATGACGGAAAGTTCAAAGAATTCCAGACTTTAAACACATTTTGGTTTACCACATCAAACTCCACCAAAAAGACTGTTTAATAGCAGCAGGTGCTGGAAAAAAAATGTAATTCAATGTCTAAGAGTTTTGATAAAAATAATAAATAATAATTAGGAAAATAAAGAGGAAGAAGGCAGAAATGTGAGTGTGCATCACAGGGATTTTAAATATTTAAGATCCTGTTGTACGTTTAAGAAGCCATGGATATGAAACAAATGTTCAAAATGACTTAAAAAAAAATTGAGGCGATATTTTTCAGTCTAAGCAAAAGATCACAGAATGATATAAGATCCCAAAGTGTTAAGCATTTCATATATTTTAACCTATTCACCAGAAAAAACAACATTTGGTACATGAAGGGATACATTTTTATATTTATCTGAATCAATTTTATCTCAGTTTTTCTGGTAAGCCATGTAGATCCTAGAAAAAACTGTATACATTTGCTGAACACCCTTCCTGCTAATATATGATTTTAAAGTAAAATCATATTAAGTCTGTTTGCAACTGACTTTAAAAAGCTATATATTTAAAGTCAGTTGCAAACAGATAGAGCAGCTTCAAATTTTCTCAGGATATTCACCCCAGTGTCAGACTAGATAACACTCCTCGCAGTTGCATAACGCCCAAGGGAGCTTCATCCCAGAGTCTATGGGCCCCAGTTTGCATGTTAAATCCATGACAATGCAATTAGGAAATGACTGAACAGGAGTCCCTTACATTTGACTGCAGTCAAATGTAAGGTTATCTGTCTACAAGCTGCTTGAAATGATCCAAGGTAGCAAATCTCCAGGAAAATGGCTAAGATTAGGATTATTTGTAACTGTAGTTTTGCAAAGTCATTTTACATTCCTTCAGGAATCCCAGAGATCATAATCTCCCTTAATCCCACAATATGGAAACTGCATGTGAGATGCTCAAAAATCTACTAAGTAAATAAAGAATACTAACTTGAGAATTTAGCACAATTTTGAATGCATTTCAGAAAATGTCAGCACACTGAAAGGCTCATCAAAAAAGGGAAGGCATTCAACTCTGGCTCTACAGAGAAGCACCTTAAATAGCAGCCCAACCTTATTAATAGCTGGTGTCATGAGGTAAGCTAAAATCAATACTATACCCAATAATATGAATATGTATTAGAAACTGCAGAATACATTGGCAAAGTCCCACATTTCATTAAAAAAAAACTTTGATTCCGAGTACACACAGGCAAAAGTGCTGAGCTTAGGGGTGACATACTTCATATGCAAACATATTCTTACATTTTTTATTCTTACATTACATCTCTGAATGATTTACAATGTTGCATGATTTAGAATATTAAACCACTGTGGCAACAGATGCCAAGTTGAACCAAGGATGTTGGACACAGACATGCACATGTGGCTGTGGTAAACCACTTACAGGCTGTTTATGCAGACTTTATAGTGTGTGTGTATGCATGTGTGGGCCAGATGCATCCATCTTGTTTATAGTAATTGTTGTTTTCATCTTAGTGAAGCTGCATTTTCTTCTAAAAAAAAGAGAGGGAAAGATGGAGAGAGGAACAAAGAAAAGGGAGACTTGTGACGCAGCGGTGAAGAGACAGCGGCCCACACAGCGAGTCAATTCAATTAGGAAGTAAAAATCTTTCCTGACCACTTTAATGTGGTTACTGATTGAGGGCAACTCTTTTCATGATCAATGCACATGTTTAGAATGCACTGTTGCCACCAGATCCAACTACGGTGGGCAATGACACATAGGTTTAAAAGTAATTTGAATTCATAGGATCAGGATTTAATATTGAAGACCAGATTGTTCCAGCAACCACAACAGAACCTACTGAAGTTTGGCCAGAGCTTTGAGGGAAGGTCAAGTTGACCAGAAGGTCGTCTTGTACACCACACATAGGATGTTAATAGAGGTTAGAACAGTGTGTTGAGGTCTACAAACACTTGCAAGGTGGTAAAATAAAGCACATGCCACCACAAAGATAAATTGCTGACAATTTTATTTGAAATTCAAAAACATATTTTTTTGTGTGTGTGCTGGGATTGATTAGTGTTGGACCACAGATATGTCTAAAACTGGCAGGGCAATGGGCTCGCAAAAACTGGAATAATGAACTCCTGTTTTATATGATTCTTTGCTCCAGCTCAAAACTAACACAATATCTGCTTTGGAAATCTATATTTCAGTTTTTGGATTTTTGATTAATAAAGAGTGTAATGTTAGGAGTGATGTGTCTGAAATCAGTGTCTGCCCAAGTCTGTCTTGGCAGGAAAAAAGTGGCGATTCAAAATTGCACACAAAATTTGGATGAGTGCAAGACCTCTGGACATCATCTAGCTAATCCTCTGCCTTTCTGACAGTAGGTCCCTACTGTTTAATGTACCTAAAACATTTTGGGTACATTAAGACGATTTTGTGTTTTCCTTAATTCAATAGATGTTAGATAATAACAATCATGGTAAGAAAGGCTTTTGAAGTCTAATAGATATGTACACCAAATTCTACTATAATCTAAACCAAACCTAATGTTTAACACACATACACAAACACACAGAAGCATGCACATATAGACACTGTGTTATTGAAAAAAAAATATATATAAAGCAAGAAAGTTTGTTAAAACTAAGCACACCCCAAAAAGTCTAGATGCAAAACCTACAGTTAAATGAGGGGGAAATTTCTTTTACCATGTCTATGAAACTGGCAATCATGTTGCTGGCTGACAAACTGGCTTAAAAACAAAACAAAACACAAATGACATTTATTCTAACATTGGCATGTTTTGATGATTTGGACAAAATTGATGATCATCAGTTCTCCAGTGTCAGTGTACTAGTTATTTGTATCTCCCCATTCCAATAAAATTGTCTCTCTCAGTAAGTTGGTGTGTCAGACTGAGTTGAAGACTCAAGTTTTTGTTAATTTTAGTTTACAAATTAAAGTAGCCAGTCATAATAGACTTTCATAAAATTATTTTCCCATAAACACAAGCAGTAATAACACCAAACATGGCTAGCCTATAAAAATGAAAAAAGACACCACAATTCAGAACATCTCCTCCAGGCTTCACTGAATGTTTGAATAGCAGCTAAAACACACAGCAGAGCAGTAGAAACAGCTGAAAACACACACACACACACCTATTAAACACAAACACAATTTAACCTGAGAACAACAGGGTGCACGAAAAGGCTAAGTAAAGAACACATGCAGTAACTGGCTTACCACAAAGCAAGGATTTTTCAGATATGAAAAAGAAACACTACAGCAATAAATGCCGTAATCCACGTGACCCTCATGACATCATTTGTATTATGTAATAGGAATAGATTCAAGACTACTTGCAAATGGAAGTGATTTGCACACACAATACAGCTACTGCAGCAAAACCATACAACCTCTGCTGATATGAATGTTTTCTCTTGGAAACATTGTTTCCAAATATTTTGCAAAATAGAAATATATGTTCTAAAAAGCATTCAAGTTAGTACTTTGTAAAACCACTTTTTACTGGATTTATAGCAGCAGGTTTCTTGGGATAGGTCTCTACAATCTGTGCATGCATGGGGATTGACGTTTTTGCCAATTCTTTTAAGCAAATCAAGCTCCACCTCAGTCACACTGGGTGGAGAGCAACTGTAAGCAGCAATTTTCTCAATTAGATTTAGGTCTGGACTCATGCAGTGACGTAAATCCACGGGCCAATCAACAAATGCAGTCTGGTGCCAATCAAATCACTTGCATGTAATACCCAGGTTGGCCTAGCTCATGCCACTGCTAAGGTGGTTCCAAAAAACAGGAAAAAAACAGTGCAGTATTTGCAAATGGAGATGAATCCGACCAGGGCTGACTGTGGAAACCAGTTACAGCGATCCCTCGTTTTTCACGGGGGTTACGTTCCAAAAAGAACCCGCGATAAGCGAAATCCGTGAAGTAGAAACCTTTATTTTTTTTTTACAATTATTATACAAAGAAATACTCCATAATATATTGAAACCAAAGAACAAAACCTTTTTACAGGCCCAAGCATTTGTTTAGCAAATAAAAGTACCGTATAAACGTTTGTTTTTGTTTTTTTTTTACAAATAACTACTGTACTGTAAAATAATAATTTTAATCATCAATACGAACCGAAGGCTTCAAATTGCAGAGATCAGCACCGCCCCACCGTGACCCGAGTCATTGGATTGGAACGGGAAAAAAATGAAAAATGATTCTAAAAACAATACAAAGTACAGTAGGACAAATAGTGACTCACGTGTATTTCACGTGAGCCGCTGCTCTTTGCGTTTTTTTTTTTCTTCTAAAGCCAGCGGTGCAGGTGTGTTTTTTCGAGAGAAGAACATAGTTATCGGTAGTTGTTGTCACTCTTTTTTCTTTAGCAAACTTAAATTTGGCAAACTGTTTTACGTACGTGTACATATTAAACCGCAACGTTATTGACACACAGGGTTATTGACACACAGGTAGAGAAGAAGCGGAGAGACTGGTTAGCCAATCAGAATGCAGAACACAATGCAGGATGCAAATCCGTGAAGCAGCGAGACGTGAAAGGTGAACCGCGTTATAGCGAGGGTTCACTGTACAGCCAAGCCGAGGAGAAGGGGCTTAATCAGAGCTTTCCTTGTTCAACCTGTCAGTTTTTATGGACAGTTTGCAGTTTTGCAATACATTCTTAATTTTAAAATGATGACATTAACAGTGCTCCATGGCATATTTAGAGCTGAGGATAATTTATAACCTAACCCTTCTGTTTTTACTGAGATTAAAGAACTGGCATCTGGAGTCTTTTTTACTAATTCGATTACTTTAGAACATAATGTGCTGCAATAGATTTCATTCAGTTATATCACACTAAAAATAGTTGAACTGAATATCACATTTTTATATTTTATTGCAAAACATTTTGAACCATGCAATGTATCACTTTCCTCCCACTCCATAAGCATGTTGCTACTGTTGGTCTCACACAAAAAGGCATAATTAAAAAACATTCAGGCTTCTGGTTGTAATGCGACTAAATGAGGAAACCTTCAGATGATATGAATATATTATCAGACATTGTAGTTCAATGGGATTTTATGCAATGGAGAAACACAAAGCTCAGCCAAGACAGTCGACTTCCGCTACAAATAAATCAAAAAAAGTGAGTGACTGCATTCACTGACAGGGCTTTTGATGAGAGATTATCACTGGTGGCCATGTTAACCTCTGTCAAACATTATGCTAGATTTTTTTGATTCTGAGAGTTTACAGTTTTGGCACAAAGGTGAAACACTTATGTTCAACATGAAAAAAGGATGTCCACAGAAGAGAAGGTTCTGACTGACATAATTGCTTTTTTCTCACATTCTTGGGACTAAAATAATCAAGAAAGTCAGTCCAGCAACTCTTTGCTCATAACGCGCAAAAAGATAAGACCTTTACTTCTTAAAGAATGAACAACCGCATCATAATAGCAGTAAAAGATGACTGAAGAACTTCTTGGAGAACATTGAAAGGTGTATCTTCAGCAGCAAACACAGTTCAGCTACTGGTTGGAGCATGCTGTTGCGATATCTTCCAGTGAAGGAGGTTGATTTCAGGCAGAAGATTATCTGAATGCATACTGCAGTACCATTTAAAGAGCTATGACAACATTCACACTTATAGCTCTTAAAATGGCGCTAGAGTCTGCAACAAGCTATGTTAAAGTTCCACAGCTAAAACTTGTCACCATCTTTTGTTTATTGACAAACTAAACGTAGAGATAATCTAGCAATAAAAAAATGCATTGCAGAAATTTCAAAGTTGTACACTTTTTATCTGGTCTAACTAAAACAAGTATCACCTTGTATCATGTGTCCTTTTAGAAATTCACACAAACAACAGTCATCAATGCGTTGTAAAAAAAAAAAAAAAAAAAAAGGAAAAACAATCTTCAGCCAAATATTGGTGGGGATGTATGTTTATAATCATTTTTTATTTTTTAATGAACATGTGTTTTGATGAGGCTGTTAATGGATTAAATTTGACTTTTAAAAATAATTTTAAGTAGATACTTAAGTAGGTAGGTAGTTTTCATTGTTCTGATATAAATGTAATGCCTTTATTAGTTGCAAGCAGAAAATCATCATAATTAGCAGGAATATAACGCCAGTCTGTGTGTAATTAATCTGTATGTGTTTAACATAGTGCATTGAGTTACTGAATTTTCAATGATATTCTAATGTAAAAATTATGAAACTCTACAGTATATTTGACACTACAGAAAATATTAACAGTATTTTTCGTGAAAACAATTTTTGTTTTTAAAATTCAAAAAGTTGTTTGCTGTACTGTCAGCCCACTCCAAAAAAAGGGCAATTCATTTGACACCAACATTGTCATGAACAAACTTTCTATTAGGACATTCATGCCCAAAAATATTGTATGTAAACATGTGACCATAACAGATATGTACTTTTTATAATGATAAGTGTTTGTAGTTGTCGCAAACCTGGAAAAAAATAATCTTGAAATTGTATACTCTAAAAGAAGATTGTTTTAATTAACAAAAATGTGACAAAATTTGTTCTCCAATGTGTGGGTGTGTACCTTTGTGTGTACGAGTGTGTTCCTTGATGTCTTGCAGCCTCAAAAGTCCTCCAGGGAGACAAACAGTGTTGAGTAGTGATGTAATTAGAACCAAGTATCTTGTCAGTGTAGCCACAAGTGCACCAGAGGGATCCAGGGGGATTTAAGTGGACAAAGTGGACAGATGAGGGACAGTAAAAAGATTGCCTTCCATTGCTTGAAACCACTCTTAATCTCTTTAGCATCCTTCTCAATATCCCTGTTTTATCGTCCTCTCAATTGAAATCAAGCTGCAAGCTGCATGTCCTGTAAATGTCTTGCTTTTCTACCTTCCTCAATTATCATAAATCACAATATAAAATATTTTCAGTGTTTTTCATCCGTCTGATGTGACAGCTTCATCCATTCTGCTAAAGTTAATCAGTTAGAATGATTTATAGTAACTTTATCCAAATTCATTTACACATCTTACGGTGATTTCCTTAGTATAAAAGTATATATTGGACAACAACATGGTCTAATTTGAGAAACTCTAAGCACAAAAACATATTGACGCCATAAAATGTGATCATTGTCATCTATGTAGTATACATAAATTGTGACATATTGATGAATCTATAATAACTGCTGCAACAGTCTGCCCTGAATCCTTTTATTTAAATAACTATAAATGTATGACATGCTAATGAATGCCCTGGCAGTATATGTTCAAACTAACTGCTGTCGAATATTAATGGTGACGAATTTTGTTTTTCTCAAATCATTCTCAGAGCACTTTGCAAGGTTTCTCAGACTCCTAAATCATTCAGACACGTTAAGATGAGGAGGATCTTCACCTCTACTATGATTTTCTTCAAAATTATTGATTTTAAACCTTCTAGCAATTTTACATTTTCTGCCCTCTCACTTTGAACAGGTTGTGACCAGTTCAGAGTAGAACTGCATCAACCAGTAAACTGACCAGTTTTCATTTCGGCTCAGCTTGCTCTTCTGTCTGTTAGTCTTCCGTCACCTCAACCAAGACCCCAAGAGATAATACACATTCAGTAATACCTAAGTACTATCTAATATTAGAAGTAATAGACTGCATTCAGTTTTTCAGGAAAATACACTCCCTATTCTGAAATGTTCTGAAGCCATGCACAACCCTATATTTTAAACTGTGGGTACTGTTAGCATAACTAAATTAGCTTCCTACTTGAAATTGCATATTCTAGCAAGTTTTCAGCAAACATCTTGTGAAAAAATAATTTTCATATGAATTATTTATTTAATATAATCGACAAGAAAGATCCTCAACAAATGGTTTGATTGTAAACTTTTAATTAAATGTCCTAAATCGAAGTGTATAGAAAACAGTTGTTCATAATTGGTTTCTTTGTTGCATGTTGATGTATGGGTTTGTATATGTATATGGCTACAGTATTTATAATAAATAAAATATATAAACACATGGTAGGAATAGTAACATATAAGAATGCTGCCAAAACTGCAACACAATGTCATCTTTTCCATAATGTGAATGGCAAATCATAACCTAATCTAATGGGTTTTCATACATTTTTAAAATGTTTTATCAAATCACACTAACTTGCCAAATTAAGCAACACTCTGGACATAGCTAAAATCCAAAAGGTATGGGTAACATCTGTCAGGGTTAATCCAGATGGATAGTTTTAATTTTGATGATTGTGGGTTACAGCAAATTAAAACCTGACATTTAGTTATTCCTGTTTTTCTGGACCTTTTTTAACCACACTTTTTCCATCCACTCAACTTTCCATTAATATGCTTGAATATACCCAGCATTTTTTTCTTCTTTTTTGCCTCTTGTGAATTTTGTGACTTGTCTGCTGGACAATTTAAACTTATGGCTTAGTGCTAAGCAAAAGTTAGCATAATAAACAGACAAAAAATTGAACACTATGAGTTTTCGTTTATGAATAAAATTGCTTGAATAAAGAAACTTTTAGAAGGCACCAAAGTTAATGAGATGCGTCTGGAAATCTTAAGTTTCATTGCTTGTGTCACGGTGTGCAAGGCTTGACAGACTCACTTGACAGAACCTTGAGGTTCCCTAGAAATACAGCAGCTAGACAGGCACTGGTCTGGTGTTGCAGAACCAGAGCAACAGCTTGGAGGCAGAGGAGCAGCCACTGGAGAAAACGGAGAGGGGAGAAGAGGAAAAGTAAAGGAGAATGTGGATCAAACAAAAAGAGATGAAAAATGTAAATAAAAGTATAATCCCAATAAGGGATAAGAAAAATAAATGACAGGTAAAATGATGCAAAAAAAGAAAGGTATAAAATAGGAAAACAATGAAGAAATTGTTTTATAAAACAATGAGAATAAAGGAAGGACATGAAAATAAAGTGGACCCAATAACGGAAAGTGTTAGAAAAAGGCAGTTGAGCAAAACCAAATGTAGAAACAATAATGTGAGAAAAAAATAATAATCAAAGAAAATAAAATGTGATGATGTACCAAGAAATGGAAAAAAAAAAAGATGCATAAAACATAAGATTAAAGGAGTAATTAAGATTGAGGTTGTAACAGAGGGAGGGGCCAGGAGAAAGAAAGGGAGGAGCAGAGAAAGGAAAAACAAGGTTAGTTTACACCAAGAGGATTCATCAGACAGCAGGCAGGAAAGACTTCAGAATGGGTGTGTAAATCTGTAAGTGTCTTAATGTTTGTGATATATGGTAGATAATTTCTCAATAACAACGGGAGAAAAAGCAAACCTGATGTGCATAAATATAACATAAGTTTTTCAACCTTAAACCTGAGTGTATGTCATTAAAGGAGACAGGCAATGTTAAATAACCGACTACAGTACACCAATAATATTTTTATATTTTATATCCAGTACAATAGATTAAGTACTTATAGTAGTCAAACTAAGATGTAAAGTAGTAAAGTATGAGCTTCATTATCAGCAGTCAAATTTCAAAACTAACTGTAGGAATGACCACATGCTTTGGGTCACATGCTCAGCAATACTGCTTCATATAAACATTCATACATTTGCACAAGAAAACCACATTTAACCCCTTGTCAGGACCAGTCTGGAGCAGAATGTTTCAGGAAATTAATATTAAAGTAAGATAAGGTATTTTGCATGGAGAAGAAGAATGGAGAACAAGGACCAATTGCTAGATGTGCAAAGCTAGTAAAGATATACCCCAAAATTGCAGTAAAAACTCCCTTGAGTTATGGTTCTACAAAGCATAAACTCAAGGGAGCTCAAAACAAATGCATGTTGCACTTCCCAAGTTTTTAATTGTAAGAAAAATCGAAGACTATGCAGTATTTTTCTTCATGTGCTATTTTAGCTTGGTCTGAAACAAAATACTGTAATGTACATTTAAGTAACATTACATTGAACATTTAACTCATGGGAACATTTGCAAGGCAAGGCATTGCACATTTGTTTTTTTCACCAGATTCAGTCAATCCTGACTCTGACTCTGACTTTCACAATTAAATTATCTATCTTTGATGAAACTTTCTGAGCAGCTTGATGCCCACACAGATCTTGCAGAACTAAGTTCAAACTCTGAAATGTTTTCTTTTAAACTCTAAAATGTTGTCTCCAATTAACAGCTACAGTAATGACCTCAGTCTGCTTTTGATTACAGTGTGAAGCAGGCATATGAATATTACTTTCCAAGACATTCGGAATAAATTCTACTATGAGTTCAACAGGTACAGACATACTGAAAAAGTTAGACTGTGAATATAATGAGGGGATGAGAGAGAAAGAGATGGACCAACAGATTGAAAAATGTGGGAACCACAAGCTTACTGACTAAAGTACACTGAGTTGAAAGATAAATCAGGCTGGGATATTGGACAAGAAGAGTCTGTGCGGGCGGGGGTGGATGGTTATTTCTTTCCCATTATGCCAACATTCAACAGAGAAAAATGGAAAAGCTCTTTTGATTTCCAGAAATCTTAGATACTTTGGGATTTTTTTTGCTGCAGATAAAATAAAAGAAAGGCTCAAGATGAAGCATTTTAACACTGAGAATTAAATGCATCAAATTAAAAGCAACAAACCAGTTTTTTTATTGCATCTTACTGAAATATTTAATGAGAAATTAGACACTAACATTGACAGAGCAAATAAAAAGCGGTTTTATGCAGAAAATCTCTCACCTGCTGAGAGCATGGAAACCTGCACAAGACTGACTCTATAATAAATTTGTCTCCCAGAAGTAATGTCTCCATGTATGACCAGGACTGAAATTGCATAATATAGGCTTATTCCATAATTGTCTTTTCTTGACATAAGATTTGTTTCTAGTGAAGATACAACTCTCTTTACGTTAGGAATGTTAACCCTGCAGATGGTTGTTCATTTATAAAACATTTCAGAAAGGTTGCCTTCTCTCCAGTAACCTTTTTCATATAATACCACAGTAATTGTACTTTGCAACTGGTGACACAGGCTACTATGGCAACCTGTTACCTATAATCAGCCCACTTCCTCCAGCTTGTTCATCCTATGGCTGCAGGCTGCATTTCTTTGGTCGATGAGCACGATGAGCAGGGAGCTGCAGCTGAACACAACTTGACCAGTATTTGCGCAGCCGCAACGTTCTCATTACTTTCTCTTCTTGTTTAACACACGTCAAGCGTTGGTTTATGGGATGACATACTCAAAACCAAGTCTCTGACTAAACACCAGTAAAAACATTATGAAATTAAACGTCAATTGGATCATGTAAAACTATCCAAAGCTGCATAATTTGAAAATAATTATTTGGGTTTGGCTTGGCTCAGGTTTAGTTGTTGGGTCCAATGGACTGACTTTAGGTTTAAGCGAAGACAGAAAGTTCATCCTTTCCCACACTTTTGACTTACAACTAATAATAAATGTGAATAACTACCATCTTGTTCAGAAAATGCTGTCTTTACATCTGAATGAAAGCACATGTTAGCCTGACTTGTATGTTATAGGTTTGCTGTTGAATGTAGCTGACATCACTTCCAGCCACCACTTCCTGTTAGGCTAGTATTGTTTCAGATAGGTAACAAACCTAGTGTACAATTCAACCCAGAATATGTTTAAAAATGCAAAAGAAACAAAGAAAAAAAAAACTTATTTAAGAAATCCAAAGTTGACAGGAAAGCTTTCAAGCGTGAAAATTATGTGCAGTTATAACTCTTCAAAAACGTGGTATGAACATGTGCTTTAAGTCATTTTCACTGGTGTATGATGTTTCTCTAAAAGGAGCTGTAGTGATGCAGCAGCTGCTGTTCGACCAAAAAGCAGGTGTGCTTTAAGACACCATGCACTCTCACACACAACAGAGTATTTTTAAGCATAGTCCTTTCTTGTTCCTCACCTTCTACCTCCAGAATAATAAGCAAATGGAACAATAGCATGAAAAATGGAGCAATATTAGCCATTAATCACATTTATTTAAGCCTGAATAAAAATAAACAAATAAAATAGTTATTTTTACTGAAACCTTTTTGTGTTAGACTGTCAAATTACTACCATCATGTTGACTGTCAGTATGATGTTCCTGTTTGTTTAAACATGTCCTTAATTTTAAGCAAGTTACATCAGGACACAAACCTTTCAAAAGTTCCAGTTCTATCTCATTAGTCCAAATGACTTTCCCAAAAGCTTTGCAGAGGGTTTAAAGCAAAGATGAGTCAGGCCAATGTGTGTCAAATCAGCATTTTAAAATGTTCCTCTGGAAATTAGTCTTATGATGCTATGATATGTATGCAAATATACATACCAAACTAAAGCACTTTGAAATTAATGTACTCTAAAATTTATATTGCAACATAATGATGTCAAATTTGACAACAAGTCAGACAAAAAGAAGTAACTGGTTTAATTGCATGGCACTATAATGGTAATCAATCTTTAGCAAACTGTTTAAAGTTTGTTTCATTAATAAAGAGGTCTTATAAAGGTTTTGATGTAACCTTTATAGTTTCCTCTCCACAGTTTAGTGCTAATTATATTCTTGTATTTTCAAAAGTTAAAAAGTTTTTTTTTCTTTTCTTTTCTTTCACCTCAGTCAGACTAAAATGAAAAGCATAACAGTTCTTTCCTTTGAGAAAAAAAGGATTGGTTTTGAAATTTTGCTGTTTTTTCCAACATGAAAGCTGTTTTGACAAACTAATTATAAGGCTGAATGATTTGCTTTGTTCAAACATCTGCCTACAGTCCCGGGTTTATTGATTAATGAACTAAAACATCTATAGTGAAAATTACAAAGTTTAGGATGAATGCATTAAAAGTTACCTCCAAGAAAAAATGTTTCTGTGAAGCTTTTCAGTTCTTTGCTGTAATCAGTAATTTAGATAAGAAAAAAAATCCGCCTTGATTCACCTTGATGTTAAGAGTTTACTTTATAAATGGAGAACGGAAGGGCAAGGATGGCTTCTTAAAGTTTGAAAGCTTCACTGAATTATACATGAACATGTTCTAAATTGTGAGAAGGTGCAATCTCTTTTTATCCTTTCAAAGAGACAGAAAAACATTTAGAGAAGAGGCTTTGACATCTGCTGATATACAAAAAGCATGAAAATGTGAGAAACTAGGGACAAATAACTTTATATTTCCTTATTTTTTTGTTTTAACTGAATAAGCTTTACATAATATGAGTTTCTTGCACTTCACCACAGTAAACCTCTTGCTTATTCCAGATAAAACTCATTATCTCTCAATCTAAACAAGTTTGACACATTTGACTGAAGATGGCCTGTTATTGAATGTTACACTTTAATTTGCTCCCCGGCACCAATCAAATCCATTTGTCGCGTGAAGAGTAATCCTTCCTTTAATAAAATGAGGTAATGTATTTAGATGAGCTTGTTTCAATTCAATTTAAGATGCTAAAGTGCTTAATTGATTCTATTTGAATAAACAATTATGATTTAATTTGAGGCAGTCAAACAGTGTTGGCTCTATGGCTGACACAAAGGAGAATTAAGTCTTTTCCCTATAACCAACCCTGCAGATATGTAAAAAGAGAGAGAATTAACTGAATGATGTGCTTAAAATACAATGCACTGAAAAAAAAAATCACACTAAGTGGCAATTCCATTAAAGGCTTAATTATTAAATGTATGAAGCTTGAGAAAGGGTATGTTTCTGGTTGCTTGAACAACTACTGGAGTTCCAAAGGATTCAAAAATGTATTTTCAAATGAATGTTACAAAACAGGTTAATTGCTGACAAAGTTAGAAAGCCTCAGATTAAACTGTCTATAAAGCAGACAGATACCGAGTGGCTAAAAAAGGCTGTGGTGTCGGTGGCTGCAAAAGCAAAGACTTGGGCTTCAGATACTTTACAGAAAGACTTTTTGTTGGCTTCTAAGAAGTTATGGTAAATTATTGGGTGACTCAGAAAGAAAAAGAAGGATCCTTCCCAGGATGTGTTTGGTTTGGGAGTGGAACTGTAGACTCAGACTGGGGAAATTCTGGGTTGGTGGAAGAAGCACTATGAGAATCTCTACAATCTGGTCACCATGTCTGCCATGGGGTGGAGAGAATTTGAGCACTTGGAGGGAAGCAAAGGGATTAAAAAGCTACAAAGTGATAGGACATCAAGGATGGACACCTCTCAGCCTCCATTGGAAAGGCATTTGTTAGGTTTTTGGAGGGAAAGATGGAGTAGTGTGGGTTTCATTCATCATTTTGAAACAAAGATTGTTCAACACAATTTCTGGCCATACATCTATTTTCTCACATATCGAAAAAAACCAACAAAACAAAACAAAACAAAACATGGAATTAAAAAGAAAAGTCAAACTCGTTTTTGTTTTATTGCAAGCCGTAGTTCAGCTACAAATCCTGCTCAGTGAAATCAGCTTACTAAAAAGCCAGTAAGATGACCATAGAAAAGATTTTAAAAACTGTAATTCTTTTTCTTCATCACCTCTCCTCTAATCTTTGTGACAATCAACCAGCAGGGGGCGCCCTAGATAGACAACGTTAAATTCATTCAGCTTGAATTATAAAAATTTATGCTCCAGGTATATTAACTTAGACTAAGAAAAAGATATTTTTTTTCCTCCTGCTTGCTAAGTTTTTCAAAAGTTTCGAAAAATATAAACTACCTAAAACTGGATCTATAGAAAGAAGAGAAAAAAACTGAAGCGACCAGGAGATATTGTATGAGCATCTCACTCTAAAAACCCTCTGTTTTGTTATTTTCTTAAACAAAATCTGTTGCACCATTTGGATTGTGATAGATATGTAATAGTTACTAATATATTTCACTGCATTTTTGTTAAACTGAAATGAAGGTGCTAAATGGTGACAGCAAATTAACTGCTGTTGGAGGTGAAAGGTATAATTTCCAAAATCACACTCTACTGAAGTCTCCGTAAAACCTTAGACATGCCCTACATCTTATATTAGTGTATCAAGCTACATTGAAACAAGTTTCTTCTATTTGATCTGAGTGACTGAAGATAAGATAGCTTTTTTTAAAGTTATGGGAACTTATAGTTTTTTCAACTATGAAATCCAGTGTCACAGAAAGGAATGTATGATTGGAATTTTAAAACTAATATACAGTCTGGTTCTTCCAGCATCAAATCAAAAGCTTTGAAGAATAGCTGTGCTTGCTTCATAATTTATATATGTCATTTGAATTAACAGAAAAAATCATTGTAAAATTCCACTCTCTCTAAAATTGTTGTTGGCTCTGTTTTTTGTGCTTTATGGCTGTGTGTTTAACCACCTCTGTGTTTTACTGCAGAGCAGCTGAAATAAAAACGTCAGCAGCATACCAGCCAGCAAAGTCTGAGTCAAAGGCTTCATCTCCCAGCAGGGGGGGAAGCTCACACACAGTACATTTTGACTGTCA
Organism: Brachyrhaphis roseni; assembly: GCA_903066815.1. NCBI lineage: Eukaryota > Metazoa > Chordata > Actinopteri > Cyprinodontiformes > Poeciliidae > Brachyrhaphis > Brachyrhaphis roseni. The sequence continues at coordinate 27,666 of CAEFZY010020265.1, read as the reverse complement.
CAAATGATGGAAACTGGTCATTAACTTTGCGTTTTAAGAGACCAAAACATAAATCATTTTACCTGTTATTATTAAAGTAAGTATAGGAGATTTAAAAATGAAGTTTAAGGCATTTCTTTTTTTAAATATTTGCTTTTATATGCTTAATTTGCTTTCCTCCTCTCCAGATGAGTAATATTCATCTGCTTTTTAAATATTATGTTTGTGCTTCAAGTCTGCGATTATTTATGTCCTTTTTTGGTCTACCTGCATGAGTAGCATTTTCTTCTCCAGTTCATTCTCTAACCTTTTCAATTCAACTCTCATGTACTTTACCTTACTCATTATTCTCTCTAATTTCTCACCTCCACTCTGACCTATTAACTCATCTCCTTCTCACAAACTGTATTCTCTCCTTCCTGCTTTCATCTCACCCTTTTATTTTATTTTCTGCTTTCTCCTTCCTTGTTTTTCTCGTTATGTTGTTTCTCCTCATTTGTTCTGAATGTGTTGTTCTCTTTTGCAATTTGTTTCATTTTTTCAGTTTTTTAATTATTTAAAATGTTTTTGATACTCCGTCAGCCCTCTTTCTTACTACTTACCATATTTTCTTCATTTATCCAGCTCACATTAAAATGTCCATCTCACTAAAATTACCCTTTCTGCCTTTTATTTTGTCTTTTCTCTTCCTCTTTTGTGTACATTTTATCCATTTCACTGTTTGTGTCTCATTTTGTTACCTCCAACAGTGAATAATTGTTTCTCGATACTGCTTGTTGTCTTGGGACTGACTCTTTTTAGATAAATGACTCCAATGAGAGTACAAATACTCAGGAGGCATTCAGTTACTGTCTGTGACAGAGTGTATAATGAACAGTGTTGGAGAATGAAGGTATCATATGTCATTCCTTTACTTTGCCAGCTTAAGTGGCTGATTCATCATAATCAACATACATTTCACTGTTATGTTTGGAGTACAGCAGGCATATATAATGATTCAATAAATCAGAGTTTATTGTGAAAACTAATTTAAGGATTAGTCTCCTAACATATTAAACAGTGGTTGGATCCAAAATTACCAGAAACAATTTGTTATACGCTGTTTTTCTTGCCTGTAAGCAAACAAGTTCATGAAAAATTGTGTGGTTATTGGTGCCTAACAGCTTACAGATTGCTGGTTTGGATCTCAACTAAAGTCCTAGAAAGAATGTGTTATTTAGCTAATATATTTGATATTTCAAGCCTTGTAATACAGCGACTATTGAATTTGAATTTAATACGCCGGGAGCTTAGTTTCTCATGAAAAAAAAAAAAAAAGATGACAAAAAAGGTCTCCAAACACAACAGTTTTGTTCTGTGCAGTCTGAATATAAACATCATTTCACGATTTTACAATTTTAAATTCTAATAAAACGACCAAAATAAAATTTGTTATTTTACTAGTGGTCTAAATCTTCTTAAAACTGCAGTAGGTAACTAATAAAATTATGATTCTAACTTGTTTTTTATGTATGCATGATTCATTCATTGCCCAAATTAACATATGAGTTGTTTTTTAAGTTTGATATTTTTTGAATAAAATTCCTTATAAGACAGATTTTGGAAAATAAAACGCACTGAAATCAGCTTCCACTGAGTATGAATGTGTCATAGTTTTGATATCACCACTTGGCATCTATTTTATGCTAATATCTGTAATAGCAAAAAAATAATAAAAAATAATGAGATTATTATAATTTTTCTGCTTTACTTCCTCTGACTAATGACAGGTGTCGTCAGGGACATGATTTCAACACCCTGAGACTGACCGGCAATAACTCCACCATGAGTCTCACTCAAGAGGAACCTAAAACCCAATCTGAGCCACTCTGACATACACTTGGCATTTTAAAAGCTCTGACTCTCACAGCTCAGTGACTGCACTGTAATGGACCATGTGGGAAAGGCTTACATAAAAAAGGATCCAATCCATAAAACTCTTCAGTAGAATGGACGTCTGACTGAGCCTGTAGAGAAAATAGTTATGTTTTGGTCTGTTTTCGTGACTGCCCCAGGCAATCCGTTCAACCTGAGATTCTAAATTTCAAAGCAAATGAAATAGTGTCATCATTTTTTATTGCCTTAATGTGTTTTCAGTTGATGAGGAGTGATGTTTGTGCAGGACATTAGAGAGGACAGTGTCATGGTGTACGGATATGTGTAGAATTGGTAGGTTGGACTTATCCAAGTTTATTTTCCAGTACTTTTATTTCTTTTACATTTTTCATGCGTTTTGAATCATGACTCCTTCTGTCAGCCCCCTCAGTTTGTATTTTTGTAGAGTCCCTCAAGACATCTTCAATTCTGCTGCTGATTGACAATAAACCTGTTCTTTTTAGCAACAGTTCTTGATTATACGATGTGTTCCAATGAAATGTTTCATTATCTGTTTTGCTCATCATTTTACCCATTTGAATTTTCCTTTGCTTGCAGACAATTTACTTGTATTTTAAAGTTTTTAATCATGACCCTTGCTTTTCAGCTACTACAACTAACAATGAGTAAACTTGTTTTTTTAGCAAGCACCTTGTTTTTATATTACTAATGTGACATAAAACTGGTAAAATCAGACTTTTTAATCCCCTGTGCTATTTGATCTACCCACCATCGCATGGTCTCTTCTCTTTTATTTTAAAAACAGAACAGTCAGAACCCAGTTAACCAAAGATGTTTTAAAAATGTTCATTAAAGTAGAAGTACAAAAGGAAACTCTGACACACCTTTGTCTGCTCTCAGGAGATTACTTAAGTGTAGCTTCCATCAATCTATTGTGTTTCGCTTATCTAAGATGATTTCACACTGCTATCGTGTCCGAAAGGAAAACACATTACTGCAAACAAATCTTCAATCTGTCTATTTATCTGTATTCACACCCTCTTGACCCATCCAGAAGGAAAGAGTAGGTGAGTAAGGAGCTGGTTCATTGTTCCACAGTCAGGAAAACAGCCAGAATGTACTTCTTAAACTTGAAGTTTGACTCTAACACAGCAGAGAAAATTTTCCCTGCAAATCATCAACTACTTTTACCTTATAAAACAAAAACCTATAATTTTCATACAGAAAGGATCCAGCAAAACTGCACAAGTTCAACAGTCTGAGGAAGTAGAAAGCTTTCCTAAACCGAAAGTAACACTTATCTACAAACTGTGATATTTATTGTAGGCTTATTAAGCTAAGCAATAAACAGACGAGGTTCCAAAAAGCTCTGTTAAGTGCAACATTTTTAACATGATGCCTTTTGGACAAAAGGGCTATATTTTGATGGCTTTTGTATTCAAAGCAGAAACTTTGACAAGTGGTACACAGACCTTAGGGTGACCCTATGAGCCATAAAATCATGTGAGCAGAACCTTTCTGGGTGTTTCTGCAGTCCAGTTATTCAGGTTCTCAGGGGACACCAGCACAGCTCCAACCTTCCAGAGCTGTCTGAATTTTAGAGTCCTAGCAAAAGGACAGGAGGAGCGAAAATGAAACTGCTTGGACAGGTATATATATATATAGATTTGGATTAAATACTTGCATTACAAGGATTAGGAAAATCTAAGTGAAGCAGGACCAAGGAATCACTGAAGTCTCTAGGGATTCCACAAATGCACTGAAGTGTAATGTTTGCAGCCTGGCGACAACTGAATAGATGATATCACATTGAGTGTTGCCAGGTAACACAGGTAATCCTTGTTGGAAGAAACCATGAATAGAAATTCACAGTAGTTCAATATCTAGCATGTGGAAATATTACATGTCTAAAGCTGCAAAAAATCAGTTGATTATTTTTGCTTAATCACTTGAGATCAGTGACCAATAGGTTCTATAGAAAGATAAACTTTAAAATCTGAATTTTTAAAGTGGATTAAGTGCATCAACACAAAAAACCACCACTATTTGCCTTTAACTCGATGCACATATGTTGGCATGAAAACTGACCATGTTTATGAATACATTGCATAATGCAGAAAAAAAAAAGTTTTTTATTTTTGTGATTTCTTCATTTTCTGTTGCATCAAAGCCACTCAACTCACCAGAAAACCTATGTCACAGTTTTTTCTCTGAAAATAATCAGCAAGTAGGACTTCAAACATATCCAAAAATTTGTATTGCCTTGTTCATTGCTCCACGTAGATTTAATTGCAACCAGGATAGGGTTGAGCCATAATGCAAGTAACAAAAGCTGAAATCCCTCCTATCAACAATGTAATAATTGCAATGCAATAATGTTAGAAGTTTTTGAGCCACTTAACATAAGAAAATGTGGTGTTCACTATCAAAAAAGCACTTGAATAGTTGATAACTGTGTAACAAATGAAGGTCACATGTCGACTGTGCTCTTCTTGAATTTCCACACATTCTACTAATTAATCTAATTGCCAAATAAATTAAAAAGTTAACTGAATGATATTTATCCACATATAAAATAATAAATTTACATAAGCCACTGAAAAACATTCTGAACACAGCTTTTGTATAACAGATAATTCTAACACTGGGTCTATATTAATTCGATACAAACCACAATAATATTTATTCTTAAAAGAATGACTATGACTATATTAATCAGACAATATTACTATAACCAGAAAAGGCTTGCTTTGTTTACATGTATCTTTTCCTTAGAATCTGAGGCCATTTTCATAAACTAACTACTACCAATAGATGTAATTCAACCAGATGGAGATTATATAATATGCATTATCTTCCCATGCCAGAGGATTATGCAGTATGTAAATATGACATTCACTGAGACACAAATAATTATTTAACGGACGCAGATTTGAAAAGTGCATTATGAAAAAAAGTTAAAAAAAAATAACTATATAAATGTTATGTGGATAGAGTACATGATTAAACCCTTGATGAGATCAAAGGTTACAAAGTGCCTTTTTTGTTACTGCTTTTTTACATCTACACTTTACATGTGAGATTAATCTCTGTCAGCATAAACAGGATGAAGCTGACATGAAAAGGCTAAAGTGACACACTGCCATTCATGAACAAAGATATGATTTTTATAGAGGCATAAAGACAGATGAAAAAAAAGTCATAAAAGACAGCTTTAAATTACTAGATGTGCTGTAACTCAACCTTTTAATTCAATATTTAAACATTAGAAAGTTTCTCATAATTTTCAATCTGTTTCTTCTTCAAAAGTATGATTGTTTCAAACTGTTAAATGACATTCCAACAACAGTTTTAGAGGCTTTAAAATAATAAAAAGAAAACTTGCTAATAGGGCTCTAAAATAATTGGATATAGATAGAACTTACTTGAGTACATGTGTTGAACCGTTGATCTGTGTGGCTGTGCAGGTCGTGCCTGTTGCTATGATGGATGGCCTGCGATACCTCTTCCTCCCGCAACATAGGATGATGAGGAAGGCACGGCGGAAGGATTTGTTGAGGAAGGCGTAGAGAATGGGGTTGAGCATGGAGTTTATGTAACCCAGCCACAGGCAGGCGGTCCACAGCTGTTCGGGCACTGTATAGCCTATAAATGGGTCCACCACATTGGTGATAAAGAATGGTGCCCAACAAAGGCAGAAACATCCCATAATGATGCATAGCGTCTTTGCTGCTTTTGTTTCTGTTCGCATACGGTGGTTGCGTTGATGGTCAGCAGACTCTGATGTTGCACCCACTCCTGGGCTTGCACCAGAGGTGCCAGGAGTGCAGGCTCCAGCCCCGCCTGCCCGCTGTAGCATGCTGATCTGCAAGGCGTGTGCGCGAGCCGTGATGTAGATCCTCTGGTAAGCCAGCACCATGAGGACCAGAGGGATGTAGAAGGCCACCAAAGAGCAGGTGAGGGCGTATGGCTTGTTGACCATAAAAACACAAGAAGTGGAGTTGCTGCTTCCATTGTGGCGCCTCTCCTCAATCTGGGAAACACATGGATAATGTGAGAAAAAAAAAAAATCACATAACACAAAAAACAGTTAATTTTAAAATTAGATATTGATAGTTTTGAAGAAAAAAATGCTTTGCAAATGTTTATGAAATTCAGAACTGTTTTAAAAACTTCCTTTAATTTTTTAGCCCTTCATAGTACCTAAACTGCAGAGAAAGTAAGAATCAATTCATACTTCTCCCTCAGTATGGATTGCTGAGAGGGGAGATTGCACGGTTTGAGTTATTTGTTGATGTATTGTCACCAGTAATGTTAAACACTGTGTTCTCTTGTGTTCTCTGTTTTTGTCAGATAGAAACTTTGCCTTAATATGCCATATATGGCACAGATGAGTTTTGGTTTATCTGAGGAATATCTTCATGTTGTCTTTTATGTTGTCAAGTTTTTGGTTGTCTGGTTTATTTAAAAACATGGTATACTATACAATTTTATTTGCTAGTGACAAATCTCTCTACAGTGTTCTTACTTACTATCTTGTTGCGTAAAGATACATCTATGACTTATTTTAATTGGTCATTCAAATGTAATTTATGCAGCTTTCTGTCAGGCTGTTTATCAGAAGAGACTAACACTAAGATGCTCAGTAATAAACACTCTACATGGGTCTGGTCTACTAGTGATTCAGGCCTGATTTTCTTCCGAATGCCCAGGAAACAGTTAAAATTGTATGGTTTTTCATCGTTTCATTACACCATAAAACACAGGAGATTTTGAAGAAAAATCTAGTGTCATTAAACAGAAAACACCTTCAGTGACAGACTGCTGCATCCTGAGTGCGCAAAGAAGCATTATAGTAGATCCTTCCTCCCAGCAGCTGTTGCTCTACATACTGCTCCTACCATACTCAATAAGTGCTTACATTAGTGATGGGCCATACAACACAGAAACCTCGGCACATGCGCTGAGCAAACAAGATGAAACCCCATGTCCGTGCGCGTATCACTTTAAGGAAAACCACGTGACTGATACAGTTCTCGTGTTGTATAGATGTGACTGCGCAAAATTGTATTGATTATGGAGAGAATGTGTCGAGGTTTTGTTGGATGGAGATACTTTGTGTTCTTTGCTTTGCGTTGGTTTTTGGCTCGTATTTGAATAGGAATGATCATTTCATTCTCATTTTCACTTATTTGCTGTTATCTGCAGAGTTTTAGTCATCTTAAATAATACTTCTGCTGGTATGACGCATGCTATTACAACTGGATATGTGTAATGCAATGAAAGGTATTTCTTTTCTACTCTTTAACTGAGCATGGATTATTTGCATGATAACAATTCAAAATGATTGGCCAACTAAAAGTAGAAGTGATTAACCAAACAAAAATCAACTGTTTCTGGTGCATCTCAGACAAAAGAATTCAGGGTCAGCTAAAGAGAAGAGAGCATGACCCAAGACTGCAAACTATGTTGAAAGATTAAATAAGAGTAATCAAGGATCGATCAGTCTGTAAACTCCTACTTTGTTAACAGCAGTTATGTACTGGTTGAATTTTGTTAAATTTGTACATTCCACCTCATTCCATTTCTTTTTATTTGAGCTTGAATCTGAGAATGTTTTTTTTTATTTTCTTCTACTTAATTTTGTAACTAAATCTTTTATTTATCATTTACTTTAATACAGCAAAAGTGGAAAGCATATTTAGCATGATAACTTGAACTTCTGAACTGTGATTTGCTATGCTATGACATCTTTTGACTTGAAACAATCCATTGAAAATTCCACATTCTCCCCTGCTCATTCACTACAACCCAGCCTCCACACATCAGCATTAATCCAAGTGAAATCTGTTTTATTTGTATTTCACGTCTGTAGTACACTCAGCTTAGGTAAAAGAGATGAATAAAAAATAAATCTCCATCCCCAGATGGAAGGTTCTTTCTTTTCAGGAAATGGTCTGTTTAAAAATTTAATTTTAAAGATTTAGTTTGTCTGTGTCTGTTAACACTGTTGATTCTCTTGCTTTAAGGGACACAGCAGTAAGAAAGTTGGGTTATAAACAGAATAAAACACAATAACTTGTTCATTGGTCACAGCCATTCATGACCCATTAGCAGGTAGTATATAGCACTTCCAACTTTACAGTTTCACCCTGGATGTACAATACATGCATAGCCGCTCTGCTGCGAATCCAACAGGTGCTTCAAGAAGCATGCGTGGGAAATGTGAAATCATGCGATAAAGCCAGCAACAAAAAGTGGTGACATATAAAATGACACCACTTCAGTGGTGTCAAAGATGGAAATGGCTTATAGAATTGGAACTGGAAGATTTTCAATTTGGTTGACCCCCAACCACCCCACTGGAAACAGTAAAAAATAAGTAAATAAATAAATAAATCAACCTTATTTAATCCTTCTTAAATGGTTTTATATAGAAATTCTTGAAGAGAAAACTAAATTACCTAAGAATTCTCATATCTTCAATACTTAATTACAACATAAGTTCAGTAAAATATCTGGCAACTGCTAAATTACTGTTGCCTCATGGTAAATCATTACAGAACCCAAAACCAGACTCAAAACTTGTTGACTTGTCTTGGGATTGAGGGTGAAACCCCTGCTTCTCTGGTCAGTAGATACAAGGAATTCCTGAAAACCACAACAATAACATAGGACTGCACAACCAACTACCGAGATGTTGCAAAGTCTGCCTCTTATCACCTTAGTCCTGGTTTGTTTTGCTGAGTTTCAGAGCTCTAGTTGGTGCCAAAAGTGACTGGCTTCACAGAATATTCAAACAGCTCTAATTAGACCCGCAGAGATCTGCTGCCACTGCACGGGGCTAACTTTGGATTGCAGCTGCACTAAACTCATGTTTGTGTGTATTTGAAAAAAGGGAATGGAATATGTGTGTGTATGTGTTCTTTAGCTAAACTTTGGTCAAACTGAGCGGTCCAGTCTCCCCCTTGACGAGCAGCTCAGACGTGATTTCTGCTGGCAATAAGACAGAGGAGCTAGAGAGATTTACTTACGTCTTAGCAACAGTGTGTAGCATTTTTAACACACAGAACCTGAATTAATTTGTCAGATAAGTATTTCAATCATACTTATAAATAAATAAAGTTTAGAAAATTATTTTATTGTGTAGCCAGTGTTACCTGACAAAAAGTATTGTCTGTCTGTCTAACGGATCAATTCTTGGGTGCTTGCGCTTTGTTTTTCATTTGTGGTTTTGGATATTTAGGTTATTTCTTTAATTTCATTATCAAACATTGTGGAACATAAAGCTGATATTTATTTAAGTTGGCATAAACTTAACTGGCATAGACAAACTGAACAAAACAGCAGTCCCATGTTTGCTTCGTAGTGCAATAGCAACAGCTAATTCGCAGAACTTGTCCCTAGATGGGCTTTATGCTGATTGTTCTCCTTTTTCTGCTGTTGACTTTATTTTGCTTTCATGAATGTTTCGTTCTTGGGGAGTTTTTCCACTCCACCGTTGCTACATACATGCTCAGTATAAAGGATTGCTGTAAAGTCAGCGACTAAATGCAAATGATTTCCAACTCATTATGTGCTTGTCCTGAAGTGAATGGTGCAAGTAACTCCATTCAGTGAGTTAGATAGAAACCTTTTAAACTTATTTGAATATTTAACTAAGCCCACTGTATTCTATATAAAACCAGATGTACATTCCAAAAAGTTACTTTAAATGCTAAAAGATCAGCTTCAATTTTATAATAAATAATAATAATAATAATAATAATAATAATAATAATGATAATATCAAATCTGCTTTTAAATACTACCCTCCTTCCAAGAAAGTATTTTGATTCTAGAGTAAAAAATGTTTTGGTTCAAACTTTTGGCTCTTCTAATTAAATAATTGAGAAAAAATGTATTGCTAAAACAAAACACTTCATTCAGAAAACATCATTTACATTTTAGTTGAAGAAACAAAAACTGACAGCCTGTGTTGTCTGTGCTTCATTTGTTGGCATGTTTATGTTGTTTTCATGGCAACATATGAGGCATTTCTTCAGTCTAGTAAACAAAGATCCATGAGACAACAATTTATCTTATTGTTGCATGTGGACACTTACCGCTTATGCAAACAATGTTCTGAAAGACTTGTATTTGCCATTATTTTTTATAGCTTTGTTTCCCTGCAACTGCTTTATTGCCCACTGAGCTGCTCAACATATTTGCCAATACATAAAGTACATAACTAAGTAACCTAAAGTCTAAAATAAATCTTTTTCCAGATGGAACTCAAACTCCTGCAACTCACCAGGTGGTCGATACCGATGCTGTTCCAGCCCTGCATGATGGGCAGGAAAGAGATGAAAGTGGGAATGACCCAGCAGCCACCGATCATTAAAGTCACTCGCATGGGAGTCATTTTGTTCCGGTAGACCAGTGGCTGGCAGCAGATAGCGTAGTACCTGCAGAGAGATCATTGCAGGGAGGAAAATTGGATCAGCTCAAATCAAAAGATTTAGCAGGTTTTTCAGTTCATCAGAAGCAGCCAAAAGAAATCAAGCTGCCAATAAACTAACAAGTATCAAAATTAGGTTTTATCCCAATGACAGCAGCCCAGCTTTTTAATCAAAAGTATTTTGTCCATGGAAAATACCAAAAGATGCAGTGTGCTGCTCTGATTTTGTTTAGCGTTCTATATTTTAAATTAGCTCTCTTGGCATGATTAGCAAAACTATGCTCCCAGTGAATTTGCAAAAGCATTCTAACCCAATACCCGTGTTCCATTAAATCTCTACACAGAAAAGTTAAAACTGATAACAAACAAACATATTCCACACATTTTATTCAACAACTGTCATGTGTTTTGTAATCCTACTGCCTTTTTTAGTTAATATACCTTCTCAATTATTTTGTTTATTTGAGTTGTTTTCAGTGCATGTACTCTGCAGGTCAAACAAGTAGAAATCAACAGTTTTTATTTGAGTGTTTACAGCACTTACATTCAAATATATTCATAAAATCGGCTAAACAAGATGAACATCTCAGGACTGTGTAGTGTTAAAATATTTTTAATTCAAGAGAAACTATGTATGTTGTTTCTGTTGCATATTGTCAGTAAATACTCCTCTAGGACAGAGGAGATGCATTAATTATTTAAAATATGTGGATGGAAATATCTTCTGACTTAGAAAATATGTTAATTCTGTTTTAATGTTAGAGCCAATGTCACTATGTTCTGTTTATCCACAACAAAGTACAACATATAAAGCAGAAATTGACTATTTTTTTTATGTGGAATTCTGTCAGCTACGATGATGTACTTGCTGTGCTATAAACAAGAACAAGATCAATAAAGGAGAGAAAATTATTGAATTACTATGATGCATTGAGTTATGGAGCTTGTAAAGGAATTCTGCTTCCACAGTTTGAAATCTAATGTTACAAAAATTCAACCATGTGCAGACATGTATACAATATATGTCTATTATTTATGAAGTGAGAATAAATTAACTTAATTCTTCATATTCTTAATTTAATCTTATCTGTCTTATTTTTTCTATGCATAGATATTTACCGTTCCCAATTTTTAGTCTTTCTTATCCATCAGACAATCAAACTTTATTGACCTGGGTTCATGACTACACAAATAAAAGAAAATGCACATTATAAAAACACTCAAACATTATTGGCAACATGTTTATTTGCAGTTATTGCTACTTATTTTTTCATATTAAAATAAGAGCAAAAGCCCTGAAACTGCAGTGTGCATATTTGAGCATATTCAATGCTCAAATTCTCCAAGCATGCATTCCTATGAGCTGTAAATCTACACCGGCTTTATTGCTACAATGTAGTTAATGTTTCATCATCTACCTTTCTATATTGTTTCATCATCTGACTGATAAAATCTATGCTTTAAGCATTTTGTGTACAATATAACTTCTATCTACCCATTTACTATACAATCCTCCTCCTACTACTGCCTATCCTCAGCAGTCACTGTTTACACCCCGTAGAGCTCATCAGTTTATTACAGAAAGACACAGGACAGACAACCATGGCTGTATATAGTCACACCTAAAGGGAAGTTAATTACATTCACATCTTTAGTCTGTTGGAGGAAACCAGAGTACCCACAGAAAACCCACAGAATGGGAAAACATGCAAACTTCATGCAGAAAGGTTCAGAGTATAATTCAAATCCAGACAACATACTATCAGTCAATGATATCCCAATAGCTACACTTTATCTGAAAAGGATGAATAAAAATGCAAACATATTAGATAATTGTGTGAAAGAAAGAAGGAGGAAACAGTTTTCTTGAAGCCATATTAATACTAAATACACAAAATAAAACAAGTGAGACTAAAATACATTAAGATAAAAAAAAAAGTGAATAAACAGAAGAGGGTTTATGAGATGAACGGTAACAAATCTGCTTCATCTCTGCATGTGGAAGTGTTTGTTTGTGCATACAAGCCGGAGCTTAACTGTCCTCGGATTACAGGAAACTGACAAAGTCAACCGGCTAAACTTTCTGACCTGATGTTTCGATGTGTAGGCGTATATTTGCAAACAGGTTATTTGTGTGGGCCTTTGAACATTCCAGCTATGCCAAAAATAATGTCCAACTGCATCACATGTGGGGCACAGTATTTAAACGTGCACTGACTCATCCACATCAGTGCATGTATTGTGTATTTTTGCAGCAAAAATAAATATAGAGGAAGGTATGACGTGCAACATGGATGAAAATATGTGCAGGTGGAATACAGCTGCTAAGGGGGTTATTTAAGTTTAAACCAATTTTTCTTGTACTAAGCTATGGTTTAAGGTATACTCACTACAGACGGCATCACCTACAAAAATCCTTTCACATTTAAAAACGCAGGCAGGTTGTTTGAAGCCATTGGCAGTATCCGATGGATGTAATATTTTAAAACTAAAACCTACGTGTCTTAGGACAATGGAGTACATTTAGATATTCTGCTAATTCTGAAATATTGACCCTGAGGCTCATTTCTAATATTTTGATTAATTAGTGTGGCATTTTTCCTTGTTGTGGAATAGTGAAAGCTTAAAAAGATCCTTGTATGACCAAAAGAAAGAACCATGACCTGATTCTTAGCACAAAGAGTTGGGGCTTTGTCATGTGGGTTGCACCCCCTGTCTGTGGTGTTCTTGGGCAGGCCCACAAGGCTTCACAATGTACGAGGGAGTCTGTTCAGATCAGCAGGATGGTATGTCCCTTCCAGTCAGGGAAAGTCTAGGGATTTTCTAAAATGAGATTTAACGAGAATCTGAGGAAAGGTATGTCTGAGTATCTCTCTTGTTGCCCCCCTTGCTCAATCTCGCATAAACAATGGACATGTGTATGTTAAAAGCTGAAGTCCAAAGCTTCCACAATCACCATCTATGCCTAGTTAAAACATCAACCCAATGTGATGTCTGTAAGCCCCACATGAAGGACATTTGCATGAAAGAACTATCTAGTTTACTTCCTCTGCCAAATGTGGGTTATTGTCAATTGTATTACACATAGCAAAACAATATCCCATCAATGTTGTTCTTAGTTTTAAGATCTTTTTTTTTCTGCGCCAAAAGTTGGATATTAGTTTTCAAATTGTTCTCAAAGTTTTAGTCAACCCCAAATCTTAAAAAAATAAAGCTAAATTCCTTACTGGGAAGATTACCACTTCACTTCACTTCCTTGAATTATGTAAGACACAAATGATATACAAGTATTGTAGCAAATTATGAGAGATTCAGTCTGAAATCATGCTTCTACAAGAAATAACCATCTCCCGTTGTATTGTTTTAATGAAGGGAATAAGTCCAAGATAAAGAAGTAAAAATCTTTAACTTATTATATCAACAGGTGAGAAATTTATTATAATGTTGTTACCTTCTAGAAAATAAAGGTTAAGCAAAAATATATTTTTTTTAATTTATCTTGGTTGTGTTGCTGCTATTCTATCTCAAAGCACAACAAACCCCAATTATTTCACTTTTAAAAATACCCACATTAATATCTGATTAAGCTTGGGAAAATTTTAAAAGAAAGTTTTGACATCTAGCTCATAAATTTCTTTTCCACAGTGGCTGAGCTGATACATTTTTTTAACCTTTGCCTTTTCTCAGGAGGCTGAGTGAACACTATGCTCTGCTGCAGGAGCATTAGAGCTAATCCAGTTTATGCCATCCTCAGTCACTGTGGATGCTTCCCTGCCTGCTCCTCTGTGATCCTAACTCATTACCTACTTGCAGTGCGTGGCATTTCACAGCCATCAGTAATTTGGAGTGCTTGTGTGTACTGTGTGTGGTCTCCATGTGCTGTGGCATTAAGAAAAAAAAGGTCAAGAGGCCCTTTTTTTCTTTAAATTCCCAAAGTAGTTGTGTTGAAAGGTTGCAGATTGATTCTTTAATGGTGGATGTGCAGGTCTGAATGACAGAACTCCCCTTCATGTCTGCAAATGTGAATCCTTGAATTTTGTCAATACAAGTGCCCAGAACCACAGACACACACGACTTCCAGCACGCTGTATCCAAGCAAACCCCCGCAGCTTAAGTGCTCACAGAAAGGAATTAGATGTGGACAGAAGGGCACATTCCTATTCTTCAACACATTAGTCTGAGTAAGATTAGAAGCAGGCAAAGCACAGTTGAATGACAGCATGTCATGACCACCGGCACTTTAAATGGCCCCTTCTTCCCTTTGATCCGCAAAACACGTCGCTCTGTTTATTTCTGACATTTTTATTCTGACATTATTTACTTGAAAGCTGGTTTCTGAGACCAGCCAAACCCAAAGTGTACTGCTGTGCTCTACATTCGCATGCAGCTGCAGCACATGTGACATCTGCAAAGGACAACTGTCTACAGATTCAAATACAGAACGCTATACACAACATAGTAATTATTCTTATCTGGAAGTAAACAAAACTGCATTGCTTTAATTTTCTGCATTACTGCTGTACATTGCAAAGATTAATGAACATTTGCGAGCAGTGTTTTAGAGAATGTCAAGTCAAGTTACAGTACTTTAGTGCTTAAATTTTAGATCCAAAAAGTTCACTGCTACATGTGGAAACCTTGTTTCCATACACTTGTATGAGTCATGACAAACTTCATCAAAAATGTGTAAACATTGATGCAGTACTGATATTAGTGTGACTATATGAGCATGTAATAATGTTTGTCACAACTGAGCACAAGATATCCACCTTCACCACATGTTAAAATGTGACACGTACCTAATTTCGGAGCAGTGTGATAAGTCCTAATAAACATTAGTTAATGGAAACAGTAGATTATGATTAATGCTTTGATGTTTAGGCACATGTGGGCTATTGGAAATTTCCAATGTAGTCCAGAAGGTGCTAGATTTTACGCTTTAACATTAGGGCATGGCATGGCAAGGCTGTTTGAATATTTACCAATATAATGCCTTTCAGAAATATGCCTGTAGGACAATATAAAATGTTAGGTACTAGACAAAGTATTTATATTTTATCCACCAGAATTGCTTCTACTTCATTTAATTGTGCTCCACACCATAAAATGCAGTAAACAGCATTCATATTCAATGTTTGTAAAGACAAAAAGCTGGTTAGACAGCACAAATGAGGATTTTACTTTGCTATACCACTTCATCAGGGCAAAAAAAATACTCTAATGAGTATGCAGTTATATTTCAATTCTGTTAAAAGACTCTTTTATTCTTAATGTTCATTTCCTGATTTTCTTGTGCTTTATATTGTGAATATCTCTGAGTTAGCCATTTTACTGCTGAATGCCTTTATGTTGCCACATCCTGCTTGCAGCAGTTGTTATTTTCAGCCTCTATTCAGAGGCTTTTTCAGGATCTTCAGCTTAAATTATGAATAAGAAGCTTTATTTGCAGCTGCTCAGTTTTATTTCATGCTACTGTTCAGTTCCCTTCTCTTTTTTCTTCTCATTCTTTTAGTGGGACTTTTTTTGTTTTCTTTGTCACGCTTACAAAGAAAACCTTTGTTGTTTGTCAGTCAAGTGATGAAGAATTAAACAGAAGCATGTGAGTGTTGATATTGTTACTTCACTTTTCTTTGACAAACTAAACAATAACTGTGCTTTCATTGCTTTCATGGCACTCATTTTGTTTATCATTTGGTGCTTCAGTTAGTTTTTCAAAACTTGATTTGACACTAAACTCTGACTTGTTTGATGATAATATATTTAAAGTTTGTATTTAATTTGATCATGTGTTGTTCACCTTTCATTGAGCTTCTGTTCTATATTTCATATTACAGTTTTGTGAATGTAAAAAAATTGTATTTTTAAGTGATGCATTCACCATATGCTTCCTTTTAAAGATTTATTATAAGCAGATAATAAATGTTTTATTTCTTCGTTGACTGTTTTGTTTAGGAAGCTGTAAGCTACAGATGAGAACATCCTTCTCTAAATCTTTAAAACATAAAAATGTTGAAAATGGTATTTCCACCTGCATTTCACTCAGTTGACACATGAAGCTCTAAAACATTTACCGTAGATTATTTTAGGTTGGAATATCATAAAGCAGATGCTGATATAAAAATAAATACATAAACATCTATCAATTATGATGCTTAAAACAGATATTTACCTTGACAAAGCTGAGATAAGAGCAGTTCATTTTATTAAACAGCTGAACAGCTTTTGAACATAAATAGGGCTAATGCAATAGTTGCTTTTTAAAGGCTACTGCAAAAAAACAAAACATATTCAGACAAATATAAACACTGTCCAGATGGTAAACAGGCTGTCTTAAAGTCTGTTTTAAACACATGCTCCATCCTTCTGTGAGTTAATGGATAAGCATACAGACGCCTGAAATTGTGGTTTGTGTCCAAAATGTGCTTCTTGAGCCTGGTTTTCCACAGGAGCAGAGGTCAGGCCTCTGGATAACAGTGTTTTTTTTTTGTTTGTTTTTTTTTCTTGGCTATTCTGATAAACCTGTGGCAGCTGGCAGCCCACAATGCAGAGAGTGAAAATTTGTCTAGAGGCTTGATCTTTAAGTCACCTCTCTACCTGTCATAAATCAATCACAGGTTTTCTCTACGGTGAACAGATTCCACTTTTTCTCTTTTTTTTGTTTGTTTGTTTGTTTAAAGCCACGTTGCACATTGACCTAACCATATAATTTATAAAGTGCGTCTTCCATCCAGGTGAATATGTTAGCACAAAAAAATTTAATCATGCACTAAAAACTGAACTTTTTCCTCTTCACTATCACTATATCTGTGCCCGCGATGAGGGATTTCTGTACATGCTTCTGTAAAAGTCAACTACTCAACTTCATTGATTGCCTTTTGATACTACATGGGCGTCCAGAAAGAGGGAATGCTGCAAGTCAAGGCAATCTGCTGGGCTTCCTTAGATAGAAAGCGCTTTAAATTAAGTAGAATAATTAACTGAACTGATGCACTGTGTAATAGCTAGTATAAATTGGAAAGTATTTGTGATTAAATGTGAAACAACTTATTTTGTATATACATACATACATAGTATATGAATATTGTTTGTTTGTTTAGATTGTTGGCTTAATTAGTAAAGAGCATATTTAATTTTTGCTTTTCGCTGGTAATTACATCACTTCTTTAAGGAGAAAGATAAACATGAAGAGCTTTTTTTGCTGTTTTTTTTTCACTGAGCAAGCTGCTCTTCCTGAAATAATAATGTCAAGCCTCTCTGCCTCTTGGACAACATCGATCCAAAACCTCACATCAGTTTTGAAATTTAGAATATACTTCATATTATATGTGATCAAAAGGTTCTCACCTAAAGCACTTAACCCCAGTTATTTCCCAGAGAGCAACTCAGTGGTTTCCACTGATATGTTTTACCATTATCTTTGCCTTCAGGGTAGAGCTGCATGTCAGAGAAAATGCCTTTGCGCTTTTATTACCATCTATAAGACCTTGCTCCAAGCCACGGCCTTGTCATGAGTCCTAAACAGTCTGTGGGCTGAACGACTTTATTAAACATCCATTTGCCAGCCATCCTATCTAATGTTCCGCACCGAATAGTATAAAGGGAGCAAAAAGTTGAGCCAAAAGGTTTATGAGCTTCAACTAAAGTAATAATAATAAAATTGTCCTTGTTTTATTTCTTTTAAACAGAAAACATCACTTGTATGCGGTTGAAACAACAATTTCTGCCTCTAGATGTTTGTCTGACCTACTTCACCAAAATAAACATCAAAGTTCACAAGATCCTTAAAGGATTTCAGTCCTTAGTTAAATTAAATAAAACACCTCTGGAAATACTGCCCAACTCAATGATGAGATGATTATTTTCTCCACAAGATGGTCTCTGAAGCTACACAAATACTTGAAATGTATGCTTCTAACAGGTGTTGCAACGTGGTAAAGAATGATGCAATCTGCGGCGGATTGTGTACTGCTATGCAAAGTGATTACTCATATAATTAAGCACCACTCAACTGAGGTCTGAAAGAAAATGAACTAAAAACTTAATCAGTAGGTTGTTATCTAGAAAGAGCTAACGTTTTTCAGCCTCTTTATGAAAACTTAATATAGTTTTGATTTTTGTAGCACTATTTCTGAACCTTAACGACATGTTTCAGATGTATTTACCTGATGTAATAAAATTAATGTCAAAACAAATTGTTAATCTAATAAGACAAAGTCATTGTTAAAGCATCAGTAATACATTATCAAACTCAGACAGACAGACAGATACATTTCTGCACAAGGAGGAAGTATTGGTTCCAAAAGACTCTGATTAAGAGAGATTAACCAAAACTTAGTGTTAAAGCTGATTAAACTTGTTCCAGTTGCCAGTGCCAGTTTTTGTTATTCGTTGATATTAATATTTAAGTGTGTCTCGAATATTTTTAGACCTCTACTTAGCTTTACATATCAACTTAGAGTCACACTTAGGTTTTGCTTCAAAGGCTTAAAGGACATTTTCATTAGCTCATGGTCAAATCCTGCAGTTTTACATAAGAATATTCTTTCATGTTCTATTTCTGTAAGTCTTTCATATTTACAAAAAGAAATTGATAAGACTCAGAAATAATAAGCCAGAATAACTTTGCAGTTGTAGCTTGTTAAAGCTGCATAGTCGAAAACTAACCACTGGGTCATAATACAGAAACTGTAATGGGTTGTCTTCTAGATTAATATAATTTTCTTTAAATATACTTTAAAAAATAAATAAAAATGAATTATATATATTTTTTATTAAACTACATGGATCAGTTTAAAATAGGATGGTCAAAAGCAATATTTCAATATTAAAGCAAATGATTTGTGATGAGTTCTTGTGTGCATAGAGTAACATAAACTTCCTACATGTTTTTTTTTTGTTTGTTTTGTTTTCATTATTTGACTTGAGACGTTGAGAACAAGCAAAGCTGCTAATATTTAGTCAGTCCTGAAGGAACTTTGACCCTTCCGACAGAAGAGGAGCCTGATAAAGAAAAGCCTGATCTGTCACCACACAGAATAGAACTGTCATTTCAAGGTACAGTATAACAAAATCATGGATCAGGTTTCAGTGCACATGTTAACCAAAAACAGTTTTTACATTTTGTTTTAAATTAAAATAACTGATGATTTTTAAAACAGTTTTGACATGTCTGAGGTCTTACTTTGAGTGTTTACCATTAAATAGTCAGATGAAAAGCATGTGCATGTCAAAGTTAAAGAAGGGAAAGTAAAATAGAAAATGAATTCAAGTGTGAAACACTGGATGATGTGCAAAGACAATACATCTTGTTCCTTAATAGCACAAAGATAAAAGCTTCAACAAAAACACCCAAACAGGCAGCCAATTATAGTAAGAACGGAAATTGAATTCACTAGAAGATGTGACATGATTTACAAGGAAATTGTGGTGATTGTTTTGCTATAAACTAGACATGGAAGCACTGCTGTGCCAGTATGTGAAGGCAGCTGCTTGTATAAAAGATGACAAAGCTCCTCCAGCAAGGAAATTTTATGAAAAGATCACTTCCTCATCCGTAGCTTGTCTTAGCTGAAAATTGTCCTAGGTTCTTATTAGCTGATGTAAGCCACCCACATACCATCACCATTCTGCTTCAGTTTCTTAGGAATCAGACTTTGTTTGAAAGTCAGCTCTGCTAAATCTTCCTTCAGTTTTTTTTTCCATTTATTTTTAATCTCTTTTATTCAGTACTTCCCAAATTTGTTTGTGCCCTTAACACAAATGCTCACTTCATAACATAACATGTATTGTGTTTTTGACAAGAATTAGAAATTGTAACTTAAATACAATATTACAAAAAATATGCAGTTATAATATGCTGTAATATACAGTTAACTTATAGTTAAACAATTGTCTAAAAAATCAATATAGCTGCAATAATAATATATGAAGATGATGTTTCACCTAAGGGTTGATAATCCCAATAAACAAAATCATTTTTTACAAACCAAACAACTGCAACCACAGTAGCCACAGAAATAAAATTCTGCCTATAAAATAACACTGTACTGGGGAATATTTATTATGATTGTCTCTGAGGAGCATGGATGGCAATTAAGTCTATTCAATCCTAAATCTACTTTTCCCTCTTACCGCTAGCCTTTAACATTTTGGCACAATGCCTTTAGTACCGAGTAACTTACACACTCTCTGTATGCTATAGAACTCCCATGTGCGTTATAATAAATTTAGCTGGCTATCTAGAAGCAGTAAGAAGGAGTATAAAGGCTAAATCTTCTGATGATAGACACAATTTATTAACCAGAGGTAATCACACAACTGCCAAAAAGAAAGTGATTGAATAAATCAGATATCAGTTAGATTGTGTTTTTACTCACTTTTATTCTGTAGTTAAACACTAAAGTATGGGCCCAAGAAAAGTTGTTATAGGCATCTTATTTAATTTGTAGGTAAAACCCTTGTTAGAACACTGAAAGGTGTGTGCAAGTTTGGCCAGAGTGTTTTTGAGGAAAACAACAAAAGCAATTCCTCTTGTAGTGTGATGGATGGTTTTATGGCTTCTTTGTTTTCTCAGCAAACAGAGAATTAAAACGCTATTCAAAAAGAAATGGTTTTCTATGAAGGCCACATTTCTTCAGGTTGATATGCTTAAACAGGGAGTTAGACTTCAGTAGAAAGTATTGTAACAAAGGTGCTCTGTTTTATTTTTCTGAGCTATAATCCTGAATCCTGAAGACGCTGTATTGCAATTATTTTGACTAGAAACAAGAAATCGGCCAGAGTTCGAGGTCAGAAGTGCACACAGCATCCTCACCTATCCAGAGCGATGCAACACAGGTGGAGTATAGACGCGGTTGTCAGAAGAACATCCAACGATGTCCGAACCAGACAGAACGTCTCGCCGTAGATCCAGTGCTGGTGGACCAGCTCGATGGCACCAAACGGCATCACCAGCACTGACACAAGCAAATCAGCAAATGCCAGAGACACAATGAAATAGTTGGTCTTGATTTTCCTGTTGGAGTAGAAAAAAAAGAGATAAAATATGAACAATCATTAAACAGAATGGACAAATTCAAGGGTCAATATGACAAAATTATGGATAAAATGGTCAATCAAAAAAGATTATTAAAACTTCAAGTTTAAATTCATACTGTTTAATTTTAGTGAAACCAGAACAAAATTAAGTGCAAAACCCATTGTCAAAATAGGAATAAATACTGTGCAAATTGAAAGGCCACAACCAGCAAAAGCCTTATTGTTCTATGAACAAAGACTTTTAAGTGTTTCCTATTTATGGTGCTTTGGGAGCAACTAAACAAACAAATTAAATGTAATTATGGAAAAACAGGGAAACAGTTCAAACAAAGCCTTAATGGTGACAGAAATCCCCCCACCCCCCAAAAAATAAATAAAAATAAAATAAAATAAACAAAAAAGAAATGGCTGTTTTATTTTTCATTAAGCTGATTGTTTTTTTCAATTTGTATTTTTCAGTTTAAAATAAAAAAATAATAATTGTTTATTCAATAAAAGAAAGCTTAAACAGAGTACTTACCCTGTTAAATAAATGGAAAAATATGTTATTCAGATTACTGTCCAGAAGCAAGTTAACACTGCCGAGAATAATTTTACATCTACTTTTCATTTCAAAAGTATTTTTAACCTTTAAACTTATGCATATGTTGACATGTGAAAGTCCTTTAATCTATTTTTAAAGGACTTTCATACGAAGTGGTATAAAACGGTAAAGTAAGCAGAGTGATATTTAATATTTTTCAATAAAATTCTGAATTTGAATCTTTCCCCTTATCTCATATATCCCAAACAGTACTCAGGCATCGCTGAAAGAAAGCCAGAAGATGTCTTCTGGCAGTTTGCCACATGCCATACTGAGGGCACAGTACATGTGTGCAAGAGGTTGCTCTCGCCAGATGAATAAATAGAAAAATAAAATAAAAAGTAAGTCTCTAAATTTCACATAAAACAAAATGTGCAATTAAAAAAGGCAACATTTTTCAGTTTCTAGATATCCAGACATTTTGAAACAAATTGTGTGGAATGTGCAAAAACATACAACCAAAGACAGGTAGCTTTAATTGAAATGTGAAATATTATTTAATCATCTATTTAATTATCTTTCTATTTAAGTATTGAGTCAATACTAATACTCACCACAGATTTGTGAAGTGGATGAAAAATGATACATTAGCTTCAAACTTTTCAATTCAACTTTTTGTAGGAGTTTTGATTATAACATTATGAAACAAAAAGACATTTAAACCTTGCAAGTCACTGTGTAGGACATTGCTAAGTGTCTCTTGAAACATTTTATTTTAACCACATATATCTTACAAAACAAACACTTGTGAATTTAACAGGGGCTGAGTAAGATTAACTATAGCACAGAAAGTCTCAAAAGACCTTAACAGTTCCCTAAACATAGACAAATGACCTCTTCCACACCAGAGTGTCCTCCACTTTACTATTAATTAGGATCAACTTGGAATACCAAATGCAATCAAGATAATTTTCCATTCATCATAAGAGCTGGACTGCTTGATGCAATAAAATGGGAGCAAATCACTGCAGGGTACATAGTCGTACCCATGGGGGAGCCTTCCAGAAGAGTGAAATATTACATCACACTGACACCTGTTATCACTATTAGGACAATAACTTTCTAGTCCCAAAAATAAAAATGTATGGCAAATCTAGCCAGATAAAAAAATTCTTAGCATCTATGAGCAGTAACAGAGAAAAAAAGAGTAAGAAAAAGATATAAAAATTAATATGGGTTCCTTTATGAACAAGAAAAGTTCAAAAGTGTCCCACGGAAAATTCAGGGACAATAGTCTTTAGAAAAGTGTGAAAAAGTACAGACAATAAGAAGGAGACTACATGCATCCATGCTCTTATCCAACAGAGAGCAAACAGACAAGTAAAACCAGGTCAAAAACTAAAACTGAATGCACCTTGATTGCTTAGATGTACAATCTACACAGCACAGTACTCAGCTTTTTCTTTGTGGCAAACTGTGATTTTGTTTGTTGAAGGATTGTATGATGCAAGACTCTACTTGAAAGAGAAAAAGGAAATTTTGCACAAAAAATAAAAAGTGACATTGTCCACCGCAAGACTTGTATAATAGTAACATTGAGTGAAGCAGAGATGTCACAGTTATTCTCAAGTTTCTTGACACAATGAAGTTGGTAATTTGGCTTTGTTTTAAGGCCTTTTGCATTAGACAGAATTTAAACATCATACTGTTTAAACATTTTACTAAACATTATTAACCCATGTATTAGCAAGATTATTATCAAGGTTATAATAATCAAAAATAGAAAGCACTGATATAATGTCTACCCATCAGGCATTCCTCAGAAGACTTGATTTTACTGAAACATAAGCTGTATTCTGAACCTATAACACTCTATATCTACTTTTTAAACCAATTAGATTATATTTAATGAATGAAACATAAATTCCTTATTTGTACATGCTAATACAGTTTAATAATGCTGCAGTCAGCAAATTTGATAAAATTCTATTATTGATATACTTGTTAAAAGGGTAACTATGTCCTGACAGTACAATATGAGACATAATCTGTGAAAAAATATGAGCTCCTTTGCTTCCTCCTACTGGTCCTACTGCCATCTGCAGAAATGCGCCACCCCTAGTCAGAACCAACCAATCACAGTTAAGAAGAAGGTCTTAGTTTTGTCAAACATGCTTGTATATGTGCTGCTGAAAATTGCCAGTTTGCTGAAGCTGTGCTAGAGAAACTTTTTTCCAAGTTTTGTACTGCAGCTTTAAGGTCTTCATCAAACATTTGAGGTATGAATACACTTTCCAAAGCCTCCCTGTTTGAGCTGCTGTATAGTTGTAACTTAACAATGAGTACTGTCTAAATAAAAAACCACACTCCAGCGACAAAGTAAGGCAAATAACTAAAAATAGAGTTAGAATATTCCTATTCCAGGCTAACATTAGAGACTGTGTCACTAAAATATAGATGCACACTCTCCATTACTTTTAGAAAAACAGATATTTGGAGATGTCCCAGATATGTGCTCAACAAAAAGCAGAACTGCTGATACAGGGAAATATTGTCTCCTTATAAGCCAGCCAAAAAGTCAGATAGCTATTATTGATGCCAATTTTGATCTGATTATTTTATTACTGACACATCACATCTGTCACATCTGTCAAAAAAAACCCCAAAAAAACCACAAATTCAGTGGATGAGTTTGTTTCATCAGAACTTTAATTTTAGTTTTTAGCCACTCCAACAAGAAAACCAATGATGCAAAGAAGTTGTTCATTTAGATGACCTGTCCTCTTCAGTGTCTCTGCTGTGGATGCTCTCATTTTATAAATAGCAGTAGCAAGAGCAGACTGCCGTAAGGCTTTCCCATCTGCTCAACTCTATCCCAAACAGTGCCTTAAATAAGCAGTTAGTGATGAAACCAACCAGCAGTCTGCTGGTGGCGCTACTGAGCATGGACAAATACACGTGAGACACAAGAGAGCATGCAAAAGGATTTAGAGAAATGCTGCACATGCACACACCCAAACTGTAGATGAACTAGCAGATGTTTGTCCATTAAGCGCTCATATCGTCAAGCTGGCAGTAATTTAGAACAGTTTAGTAACATTTAACAAGTCCTGAGGGGAGGAGTTGTGTTTAGTTAGAATGACAAGTTATGTTACTGCTTCCAGAATAAATAAACTTTAATAGAAGAGACTTAGAGTGAGTTTGGAGTTATTATGGATGCACATGGTTTTGGATGAGTAATGCTGTAGTGCAAGATTAAAACAGAGCGGAACAAAGAAGAGGAAAGACATCAACACACCAGAGATCATGCATAAGTAATTTCTATATTTTACTAAATTATCTTTGTTATGATTACAGAAGCAACAATGCATTTGAGTACACAGAAGCTAAAAATGTTTTTTTTTTATGCTTATAATCGTGTGCAACTCAGCTGTTTACATGTTTGGGAGGATTGTTTTGCTGCCTGTTTTTTCCTATAACATTGAAAAGTGGTCCTGGAATACTTCGCTATAAAAAAACTTTTATCTTTGACGCCACATGAGCACTGCAACATGAGCCCTATTTATTTTATGTCCAATGATGAAACATCTTAATTTCTGTAAAATATTTTTTATAACATAAATTATAAAACATTTTCTCCAAAGATAGATCAGTAAACAATAAAATAAAATAAATGTTTCAAAAGACAGCAACTGTCCCCCATTTGGTGAGCATTTCTTTAATACTTTCAAAACACAAAACAAGATTTTTTTATTAATAGTCACATCCATGGTTTTGTAAAATAAACATGAACTTGGTCATCTGCTGGATTTTCCCTTTGTACTTATCCACATGGTACATTAAATTGAAGCTGGAAAAAAATTACACAACAGCTTCATGAACTTACCTGACACTTTCCTGCAAATTTCCTGAAACTTAATGGTTACTTTGCACGTGCACCTTAGATACTTTCTTGGATTTTACCAAGCAGTTTCAAGAAACTTTAATGATAGTGACTAATTACTTTTTCAAAATGTACCAGTTATATAACTGGAACATTCATGGAATTTAGAGTTGTTTTTCCAACACTTCTGTCAACAATAAATCCCATAAAATAATGTGATAATCTCTTAAGTCCATATTAGCCTCCTTTAGTGAATGATTGCAGATGCTGCATTGATCCAGATATTGATTTCACCCCTACTCGTGAACATAATTCCAAGACACAGCTCAGGTTGAGGCATGAGTCACACCTAAAGATGGAAGCCCACCTTTTTCCAACTGAGTATCTGTCTTCTCTCTGGTGGTTTCACACTTTGAATTCAGAGGGGGTCTCTGCTTGGGGTCTGTCTTTTTATCCATAAAAAGACAGAAAAGAAATCCTTATCTTATAAAACTGGTAAGCTGCCTACCACTTTATGTCTGCATTTGGAATGCTAAAATATATATGCAGTTGTTTAACTTTGACAAGGTTTCCCTTGATGAATTGACAGAGTTTCCACATGAAGTCATGTCATCTATGTGGTTCAGGAAAGTGAATGAAAGTATCAGCATACACTTATGTATAATATGAATGAAACATTTTCTTCATGACAGTAGTTCTTGTGAAAACACAGAAAAAAACCCAGAATAATTGTTAACTGAAGTCCAAATTATTGCGAGAACCAAAAGTTCCTGACATGACAACAGTGTCACTGGTTCCAGATCTGTTCAGTGTCCGGTATAAACAGACTGTGTGGCAGCATGTTTGGGTGTGTGTGCGTATCTTCTCCACACACTCAACATGTCACTCTGATAGAAACAAGAGCTTGTGTTTGTGTGGTGGTTATTGATGAGCAGTGCAACACCCTCTGAACCACCTTCTGCTGGTATCAGCTCCTGCAGAAGAAGCTGTGGGGGGTTTATGAGGAAAATGGCTCCAGGTTGTTCAGCAGCTTCCCTTTCTTGCAAACTGAACACACATCAATCCAACTGACAGCTAAAGTCTCAGCTAAAGTATTCAAACCAATTGAACTTTGACATTTTTCTCAAATTACAACCAGAATGAACCAACCAACAGAAAAAAGCAAATGATTGTGAAGTGGAATGAAAATGGTGCATATATTTTACAACTTTCATCCCAAACAAAATAATATTTTGCTGCAATTACAGCTCCAGTATTTTTTTTGTTTGTTTTGTTTTGTTTGTTATTTTATGGATTCTCTCTACAAAATAGCTCTCTGCAAAATAGCTCATACAAAGTCATATTGGATATGTAACATATATGAACTTAAGTTACACATATGGATTTAGATTTGGACTTTGACTGAGCCATTGTAAGAAATGACTGTGCTTTGTTGCAGCCATTTCATTGTAGCTCTGACCGTATGTTTTCAGATTATTGTACCTTCCACATTCCACATTAGTGTATGTGATGTGGAATGTGCCTCTCTTCTATAAAGGGCAGATTTGTGGATAGATGTCCTATCATATAAGAGATTTCCCCACAGTAGTTTTGTGTAAATAGCCTTTTAGCTGCTTGCATGAATTATACTCTCCTTGACTGGTCTATCACTTTAGGTTGATGGCCATTGTAGGTTTGCAGTTGTACTACACTCATTTCTATTTTCAAATGGTGGATTAAACAGTGCTCTACGAGATGTTTAAATATTTGGATGTTGTTTTATTACGTAATCCTATTTTAAACTCCTCCACAAATTTATTCCTGACCTGTCTGGTATGTACAGTACAGACCAAAAGTTTGGACACACCTGGTCATTCAAATGGTTTTCTTTATTTTCATGACTATGAAAATTGTAGATTAGATTGTAGAAAAACCTGACAGGGCACACCT
>CAEFZY010020257.1:0-35051 GCA_903066815.1 Brachyrhaphis roseni | reverse complement strand
CAGCAACTGCAATGGAGACAATTTACACACTTCTTACTTTAATCACTTTATTCTGTTTTTCACTGCAGGAAGAAAAAAGACTCAGAAAGACATTAATGTAAGAGAAACAATCATGAAAAATACATTCATAGACATTTAATATGTAGATTGTAAAAGACAATCTTGTTTCTTCAGACTTGAAATTTCCATCTTGTAACATCAATTGCCTGATATTGCTTTAACCTTCTTCTTTTTAACATTTTTATTTTTGCCCTAGTGCTGAATGTGTTAAATTATTTTCTCAGTAGTCTCCTTTGTGATGTTTTTTGAAGTTTCTCTAAATATTCATTTTGTGTCTGTACCTGTTTTATCCAGTTAATGTCTGCTTGTATCTCAGGTTCATTTTGCTGTTGATGACGACTCAGTGAGGTTTGAAAATGATGGAGAAAGTTCTGCTGCCGCCGCTCTCCACTGAGCTTCATCGCATCCATGAGGATTCATTAAAAAAGCTTAATTTTGACTGTTAGCCAGTACAAAAGTATATTTTGCATTGAGTTATCTGCATATGCGTGGTAATTTTGAACTGTGTTGGATTCAGTGTGTTTAATTTTTTAAATCCATTATAAATAAGTTTAAAAGCTGTTTGAGAGAAGAAGCTTTAACTCTGTAATTATGTTGTGTGCTTCCTTTTTAGTGCAAATAAAAGCTTTATTGCATATTTGGTTTTATTTTGAAGAACCCGTTTTATGAAAGGAAGTGATGTAGAGCATGAGGGATTTACTGATCACTCATTGGTTAATATCCAGAACGTGGGAGGAGAGAAGAGAACGGACAGGAAGTAAAATATGGAAATTAGTTGAAGTTAATAAAAAGTGTTGTTTTGTTTTTCCTTAACAAAAACAAAAGAACACAAAACAGACATTCTTTACTATTTGTCATAATAAACTGTTTCCCAGATTGAACAAATACAATTTTGAACAAGTAGATTATAAAGCATAAACTTCAGGGTTAAAAATTAAACACACCAAATCTCAATGTTTACGTATAAATATAAGGAAGATAAAGATAAAAATGTTAAAATG
This sequence comes from Brachyrhaphis roseni, assembly GCA_903066815.1. Taxonomy (NCBI): domain Eukaryota; kingdom Metazoa; phylum Chordata; class Actinopteri; order Cyprinodontiformes; family Poeciliidae; genus Brachyrhaphis; species Brachyrhaphis roseni. The sequence goes on along the minus strand of CAEFZY010020257.1, from coordinate 33,990 downwards.
TTGATTTCTTCACCAACTTCATGGAATTTGCACACAGCAAATTTGCTTTAATAAAAAACAAATCCCAGTCAAATTAATGAAAAAAAATCATTTTATTTATTAAAAATAAAAGCACCAAATTTAATCATTTTAAGTGTCAAAGGGGAAAACAACTTTTTTTTTTAAACAGCAGCAACAAATCATTCCAAAAGGTCTGAACGAACTTTCAGTTTAAACATAAACACTCAACCTTCTGTCTTGTACAAGACAGTGGTTTGCAAAGTATTTACACTCCTTTAAATATTCCAGCACTGAGTTGCTTTATTGTTTCAGTTACACTATCTAGATGCTGAACAGCCAATCAGGTGCAGATGAATTAAATATCACACTTTGATGCAGATCTGTTCCAAATAAACTTCAAAATCACTTTTAAAGGACACGTCAAATGACCAAAACTGTCTGTGGCATTAATTTCTTAAACCAAATCAAAACTATTTTGCCTCTAATAATAATAATAATTTAGTCAATGTCCAGATGTTAAAGTATCAAAAAACGTTCATAAAAGAAACAATCATTGAAGCTCAGTTTGATTCTCTGATCTATTTTGATGGACTTTGGTCCAGACAGCTGGCATTTCTTCTTCTACTGGTCTGACTGGTTGTAGCATCAGGTCACATTTAATGTCAGCAGAAGAGGAGGCTTATAGATGGCCACCTGGGCAGCAGAGCATTCTGGGATTTGTAGTATAAGCAGTGAATGGGCTGTTTCCAGCTCTAGGAGACATTAGGAAGTTTCTCACAGGACACATTTGTCTGCAGCTTCTGCTGTAAAGGATTCACTTTGGATTCTGTTCTGACTCAGTTTATCTGCTCTGTCTGCTGCTGTTAGTGGACTGACTGCAGCTCATTCATATGCACGAAGCAAAGGACATTACAACAAGCTGTATAAAAGATGAAATTAAAGAACAGGAAATAAAACTATTACTGTGATATTTAATGTTCTTTACTTGTCTTTCAGTTAAGGCGTCTCAGGGTTCTCTGCAACGTTAAATGTAGTTTATCTGTTCTTTTCTATCTGTTATGCAATTTGTTGCTTCTTTTTTTGGTTTTCTGTCAGTGACCAGAAAGTGTGATAAGAGGAAAGAGTTACATTGCAAAGAGGAAACATCTTCAGTATTTTCAGATCTGCATCAGAAAAATTCTCACGGTTTTCAGCAGCTGACAGACGGACAGGAGATGTTGGTTCTGGTTCTGGTTCTGGTTCTGGTCGTTGTGCTTCAGTTTGAAGGTAAAGATCTGTTTTCTTTCATATGAAAATGAGAAAAAATTTAAGAAAACTTTGAATCACTGTGGTATTTTATGGAAATATGAGAATTAATATTTAGAGGTTAATTATATTATATATTAGTCAATCAGGTTTTTACCAGATATACAAGAAATAGTCGAAAACATTGGATATAATAACTTTCCTTTGTTGTCTCAAACTTCCAGTCTGACAGAAATTAAAATATTATTTACTGTTTTTATAAACATGTATTAGCTTTTTAATGGTTGTCAATAAAAATACATATATAACAATAACTCAAACATGATGTAGTGCAAATAAAGAGGTACAGACCTACACAGTTTTGTGAAGGATGAATTGTGTAAAACTTTAATGTGTCTTTGTTTCTGCTGCAGGAACCAAAGGAGGAGAACTTCATCTCCATCACAGAGCTGGAGAAGATGTTGTTCTACCTTGTAACAGTTCATCATCGTTGTCCTCATGCTCTGATGTTACCTGGTTTTACAACAGAGGTAAAACCCAAAATACTCAGCAGCAGGTTTGGAATAGAAACGTTTTTGAGAGTTCACCTCAAGCTTACAGGTTAAATATGGACAGAAGATGCTCTCTGAGCATCAACGACATCGATCCTGCAGACTCTGGACTCTACACCTGTAGACCCGGTTCTGATGCTTCCTCAGATGGTTTTGTGTATCTGAATGTTTTAAACGGTGAGTATTTAGACCTGAATGATTTAACACTGTTATCTATCAACACCTCTGTTGCGTTTCTTCTACTTCCTGTCTGAGCTGGGGGCGGGGCCAAGCTTTGATGACATCAGGAAGTCGGTTTAATAATCTACATTCTGCAGCCAGAGACACCTAAACCTTTAACACTGTAGTGAAAGTTTCTCTCAGACTAATTTTCATTTTTCATTTAGTTTATTCGCCTCCAGCTGAAGTTCACTGAAACAATCTCTATAACAACAGAGGACAAATTTATCAATACAAAATTAAAGCCTATGTTTTACATGCAGTGGGACTAAGTGGGATTTATGTTCATAATAACATGAAAATGTGTGGGGAAAAAATGATAACCAAAGATATTTCAGATTTGGGGTTTTTCCTTCACTTACTTTTGAAGCAAAATTATAAATAATTGTCAATACTTTTGCATTTTTATTTTGCTATGTAATTATTTTTTTTCGTCATCGTTTTGAAACTGGCTGAAAAAGTTTTATCATTTACTAGGGTTGTAACAGGACACCAAATAGTCAAAGTATAAATAAAAGCATTTTTATTTCCTCAGCTTGAAGAGAAAAATCAATGGTTTCAATTGTTAACCACTCATATATTCTTTCATTAAGTAATTGTCAAAAGTGCATTTTATTTTTATTTTTTTATCTTTAAACAAATTCTATATTTCAAGTGAATACAGACAGAAGAGCACAGAATGAAATGTTTTTCTGAATGTCTTTTCCTGCAGTTAACAGAGGAGAACCGGTTGATATGTTCTACAGAGGAGGAGATGAAGCTGTTCTGCCCTGTAACAGACCTTCATCCCTGGACTCATGTTCTGCTGTTGACTGGTTTCATAAGAGAAATGAAAACATTAACATTCAACGGGAAGTTCATAGAGGAATCGTTCAGAGTTCATCTCGTTCTGCCAGGCTGAGTTTGGACAGAAACTGTTCTCTGATCATCAACAACATCACAGCTGAAGATGCTGGATGGTACAGATGCAGTAATGACACAGATGTGTATCTAAATCTGCTGATCAGTAAGTAGTTAGTCTGCAATTTATCCACAGAACAGCAACTGTACATGACATTAAAATTAGTTGGTTTAGTACAGACATGTAATGGTCTTGTTTTCTTTCAGTCTCTTCATCTCCACCAGATATTGATCCAATAAAGAATGGAAACATCACATTACTCTGTTCTCTTGTGAGAGGGTTTGGTTCCTGCCCTTATAAAAGTCTCCTCTGGTTGAACGAGACAGGAACTGAACTGATTGATGAAGGTGATGGGTTCAAGTTTTCGGGACAGACTGGTTGTGTTTCTAGACTGACTGTGAATCTTCAGAGCAGCAGAAGATTCACCTGCCAGTTTGTTGACAAGAATGAAGTGAAGATAGAAGTTCACTACCAACATGACGGTATGATGTCATCACGTCTCTACAGCCATGATCATTTCTTATGAAGAAGTTAAATTGTTGCAATGTCACTTATGTGTAAATACTTAGTCTTATTGATTTATTTTATCTTATTAAACGATGTATTTCTAATGTAATGTCATTCTTTTGGACACTTTGACTTTTCACACCACAGTTTTTATGTAGATCTCCAGTTTTCTTCTCCATGATGGAGGTTCAGGTTCTCCTTGGTTCTAAATGTGGATCCAGAATCACAGACACTCAGATTGATGTTCAGTCCACCATCATGTTAAAACTATTTTCTCCCTAAATCAGATGAAAATGATCCATCAGGTTGTTGCTCCGTCTCCTCCTCAGGCCCCCCCGCCTCGTCTCCTCTGAGCTTCATCATGTTGACTCTGAAGATCACAGGACTGATCCTGATGGTTGGAATCACTGTTGGTATCATCAGAACCAGAGGTGAGGAAACTCAGCAACTGCAATGGAGACAATTTACACACTTCTTACTTTAATCACTTTATTCTGTTTTTCACTGCAGGAAGAAAAACGACTCAGAAAGACATTAATGTAAGAGAAACAATCATCAAAAATACATTCATAGACCTTTAATATGTAGATTATAAATTACAACCATGATGTAAACAGTATTGATTTTTATTTTTTTCCCTTTTTAGTTTTTACCTTGAAACATCTTAAAAGAAAATCAACATTCATTGAACTTTAAATGTTGTAAAACTGTTATATTTTATGAGTAATAAAGATATAAGCTGTTATAAAGGATTTTCTCTCTGGTATCATTTGTGATGCTTTGATATTTTTGTTTAGATATTATTTTTGTGTCTGTACCTGTTTTATCCAGTTAATGTCTGCTTGTATCTCAGGTTCGTTTTGCTGTTGATGACGACACAGTGAGCTTTGAAAATGATGGAGAACGTTCTGCTGCCGCCGCTCTCCACTGAGCTTCATCACATCCAGGAGGATTCATTAAAAAAGCTTCATTTTGACTGTTAGCCAGTACAAAAGGATATTTTGCATTGAGTTATCTGCATATTAGTAGTAATTTTTAATTGTGTTAAATTTAGTATTAAATCCATTATAAATTAGTTAAAAAGCTGTTTGTTTGAGATATGAAGCTTTAAATGTGCAAATGTGTTTTTGCTTCCTTTTTAAATGCAAATAAAATCTTTGACACATATTTTGTGTTATTTTGAAGAACTCATATCTTATAAAAGGAAGTGATGTAGAGCATGAGGAATTTACTGATCATTCATTGGTTAATGTCCAGAAAGTGGGACGAGAGGAAAAAAAAGGAAACGAAGTAAAAAAAAAAATGGGAATTTCTTTGTTTGATATTAGTTGCTGAATATAAACCAAAAACTCTGATAAGTACATTTTTATATAGAAAATGTGAAATTCTCTATGTTAGTCTGATGGTTGGGTCAGATATTCCTGCATAAACTCAAAAATTGTAACATGCAGTTTATTTCTTTTAGGATTAATATCAATATTAATTTTATTATTCTGGAACATTACCAGCCATTGCAGGTTTCCTTCGCTGTTTAAACTGGATTTTAATTAAGGTAAATTAAACAAAATGTGAACATGTATTTAGTCCAAATGAAGCATAAAGATTTCAGATGGCATCTGCATCTTCTGTTTAAAAGACTTAAAATGTTCCTCTTCCCCCGGCAGCCTGCAGGGGGCAGCAGTCACCTGGTAGAAAACGGACTCGGGTTTTAATCCGGTAGTTCTGATCTTTTCATGCTTGAACTCAGCTGATTTAAATCAGTTTCTCATTACCAGAACTTGTAGGAAAGGTGAAAAGATGAGCAGAACTTGTAGGATTCGACCTTTTGGACCTAGAACTTCTCCATCCTTTACAGACCTCAGCAGGAAGTTTCCTGGTTCTTCCTGAGTTTGGATTTTGTCCTTGTTCATGTTGATCTGACCCATCTCTCAGGTAATCCACCGCCGTCATGGCTGGGACAGAAGTTCCTCTTCATCTGATCTGTGTCCATGTTAATGTTTATTTCTATCCAGATCTGGACCGGGTTGTTTTCTGAAGGAGGTTCTGGGGAACAGAGTCTCTTTCCAGATGCTGATTGTACAGAGCAGTTATCAGAAATGGTGTAGTCCAATCCAATGGATGAGCAGGATAACTTTATTTCTCAAAGAACATAATGTCTACATAACGTAAAAAGCATGTTTATTAACAGCAGAAATAATATTTAAAATGCCTAAAATTGTGAAAATAACATCAGGATTGTAAACACTTAGTGATTGTTGGGAGCAGAAATGGTTATAGAGTCCAACATCTGCTGAGAGGAAGGATCTCCTCTAATGCTTCTTTGTCCACTTTGGATGCAGCAGTCTGTCACACAAAAGAATACCAATATTCTTTTGGTATTCTTTTCTACCTAAAGAATATTCTACCAAAATATTCTTTTGGTAGAATATTTCTACCAAAATATTCTACCAAATATTTTGGTAGAAATATTTGGTAGAAATATTTCTACCAAATATTTCATTTTTTTGATTTTCTTAAAATTGCAGTTTAGGTTTTAAGTTTTTGCTTACAGCTGGTTGGGGAGATGTGAATGGGTGATGAAACTCTGATGTGGATCAAAAGCAGCAAAACCATAAGCCTCGTTTCATAGGGTGACCATATTTTCATTTGGGAAAACCAGGACACCTTGGAGCGAGGGGGGGCGCCGGCGGGGGGGATCTGAAAAGGAGGACTCTTTTATTTTTTGTTGGCGGGGGGGAAATATACCGTATAATTCTTAAAAACCAGGACATTTCCTCACTTTCAAAAAAAAAAAAAACCCGGGACAGGACGTGAAATACGGACATGTCCCGGAAAATACGGACGTTTGGTCACCCTATCGTTTCAGATTTCTAGGTGAACACCAAGCAGCAGCATTTTCAATTTCTACCAAAAGCAGGCAGCAGACTACAGCACAGGACATCAATTTCATTCACATTTTGCGAAGAAGGAAGTTGCCATCACTGTCTTCTTCTGAGGTGTTGGTGCAGCGCCCCCACAGGCGAGGAGGGTAACAGATTTTTTAAAAGGTTTGGCTGGTTTGAAACAATGGAGTGGAAAAATATTTGGTGGCAGTGCAACGGGCTAAGAGACACTTCACCAAAGCTTAGTGTTGGTGTATGTGTATATATGAGCCTGTATGAATGATTTCATCCAAACCCGTTCACCAGTTTTTATTTTCTCATTGGCATTTCTGCATTTCTTAGAACAGAATCAAATTCTCAAAGCTGCTTGTTCAATTTTCCAATGAACTTGTCGCTGGTCCACATCAGAAAATCAGTTTCCTGTTCCTTTTAGAAAGTTTGCAAATGCTTTTGTTCTTCATGCAAGTGACTTCGTTCAATTCTCCAACATTTTCAGTGACTTTTGTCACGTTGTTCAAAATGTATTACACAGATCTCTTTTGAACATTTAAGCTTCATTTTAAGTCTTCAAGGATAAATTATTGAACTGTTTGTCATAATATGTTAATCATATTTAGATATTTCCATTAGACATTTTTACTAAATCCGTTTTTCTCCAACGTAGGTAAATGTGGGAATCTTTAGCTTTCTGAAATGAGTTGAGAATCTTATGAACCAGGAGCCGGTAAATAGTGTAAACAGCCGGTCCAGAACTGAAGAACTTTAAAAATCCTGATGGAATCACTGTGTTTGTCACAGAGGTGTGGTCTGCCGAAACAAATCCTCCTCCTCCTGTTGGGCTGCAGAACCCCGCCCTCCTGCTGCTGTCAGAACCGAGGAACCGGGTCGGTCCAACTCAGACTGGAGCCAACAGAGACCAAGGAGACTGCTTCTACTGCCGGTGAGTCCTTCTCCTCTCCTCTCCGTCCGTCTTTCCTTCTGGACTTTCTGCTCCCGCTCAGAGGAGGTTTCTGTGGATCCTGGAGGATTTTCTTCCTCTCTGGTTCTCCTTCCTCTCTGGTTCTCCTTCGGCTCAGACTGGAACAAAACGCTTCCTGCTGATCCCTGAAACTGCTGAAGGTTATTTCAATGTCTCTAAAACTAACCAACATCACTGGTAATCAAATACAGCTGACAACTACAGATGGACGTTTTGACCTTAAAGGGAGTTAGAAACGTTTCCCAGATGAGAATTTTATCATTTTATGATTAAGAGACCAAAAAGTTCAGTTTATTTAGAGATTAGAGAGAAAATCACATTTTCTGCCCATTTCTCTCCAGTTTCAAAGCTACACCTTGTTCACCAAAGATCTTTTCTTCTACTAAAACATGCAGCTGATTAAATTAATTCAGAGTTTTTTATTTCTATTGGTGAGATTCTGAGTTTTAAGAGCAACAGAGCAGTGAGAAAGTATTTACACCCGCAGGTTTCGTCTGTTTTTGCTTTTTTGTCAAATTTAAATGTTTCAAGTAACTTATTAAAAGCTGTCAAAGCAACTTGGCCTTGTGTGGAAAACATAATTACACCCTAATCTTTATAGCTGTGCTGGAGCAGCTGAGTCTCTAACATCACTATGGAGGGAATTTCACCCTCTCCGCTTTGCTGAATAGTTTTAATTCAAACACAGTGGACCTCATCATCCAAGTAAATTAGGTTTAGCTCAGGACTTTGACTAGACCATGATAAGACTATTGGAGTTTTTAAAAATGATTCATAGGTGAATCTGCTGGAGAGTTATAGATTGTTGTTGTTTTAACCAGCATCACAAGGGATGGTTGGATTTTTTTCCCCTTTATCTCTTATTTTAGTTTTGTTTCATTACTGTCTTTTTATTCATTTATTTATTTTATTTTATTTATTTAAATTTTATTTGTTTAATACCTATTAGTTTTTATTTATATTTTTCTTTGTTAAAATGTCACTTATTTTTAGTGACATTTTTTTGTAGTCCTTTTTATTTATCTTTGTATTTATTGTAGATTATTAATTAGTTTTCTAAACCTCTATCTTTGTTTTTTAAAATATTTAATACTTTGTATTAATTAATCTGGTGACCTGTTTATTTATTTTTATTAATTAATTACTTTATTCATTATTATTATCATAACCTCAGAAAACTTGATCTTAAAGGTCTGATCATCAGTTTCCTTCTCACTTCTGTCCACAGAATAATTTCCCAGAAGTCTTTGGGATCATTAGGGTTTAAATTTGAGATCGTTTAGTTTCTCATCTGTGTATTTCTGTTAGATCCGTGTTTGATCTGAGCTTCTGGCCTACTTCATGTTGTCAGACAGGTTCTGTTCATGTGATTTCTTCAGGCCTGTTGAAATTGAACCATCACATTTTTTAACTTGTGGTTGAGTTGGTTTGTTTCTGTTTTTATTTTATTTATTTTTCAATAAGAAATGAAACAATTGTTTGAAAACTGCTCGCTTTTACTTATTTTGACATTTTGGATATTTAAAATCTGTAAGAAAGAAATATTATACTAAATTAAAACAAATTTTGACACCAAGATAAATTCCCAGATCCTTGTGAATGTTTTTTCCAGTAAAAATCTAACAATGTTTTCATTTTATCATGCCTTAGTTGCAGTATTTTAGCTGAAATGCTCAGTTTCCTCGTGTTGCTCCACGTTGCCCCTGCAGCTGCGTCCCGTCGGGGGGAAACCCTGTTGAGTGACTCCCAGCAGGTTGCTGTGGGTCTCTGTTGTGGGTAATGAGCGGACTCATTAAAGCTGAACGGCGTCCCGCAGGGAGACAGTTCAGGACTGTTCAGAACCTCAAACCCCAACAGACCCTCTCATGTTTGGGTCGGGGAACCGGGCCGACCTTCAAAGCCTGTCAGAGGTCACTTTATTCGCATAATTGCAAGACGAACAGGTCCAGGTGGTGGAATGGCCTAGTTAAAGTCCAAATTGAGTGGCAAGGCTTGGAAGTTCTACTGATCTCCAACCAGATCTGACAGAACGTCAGCCTCTCTTTGGGTCCCAGTAGAACCAGTGCAAAGTCAATAATCGTACTGCCTCGGTGATCAGGGAGGTCAAAGGTCACCTGAGCTCTCTCTGAACAATAGCGGCTTGTGTTTGGAGTGTTGGCGCTGCGTCAGTCGAGTGTCCAGATGTCCCGTCCCGTTCAGGAGCCTGATGCAGTCCGAGCGAAACTCATCAATCAGACGCTGATCAGCGATCGGGTCGGTTCCGACCAGCTGCTTCCTGCAGGTGGTTTACAGTGGCAAACGTGGAAAAAAAAAAAATCAAAAATGAATTTAATTTATTTTTTCTATTTATTTATTTTGTTTAAAATTTTTTCTGATTTATATTTATTATTATTTTAGTTTTGTTTTTATTTATTTCTGTTTAATTATTTTTATGAACTTTTTTAGTCCTTTTTTATTAATTTAGCTACTTCTTATCTGTTTATTTTTTTTATTTGTTGTATTTGATATTTTTATTCATTTCTAATTGTTTTATTTCTTACTTAGATTTTTTTATTTGTTGATTTTATTTATTCATTTTATTTTTTATTGGTTTTTTTATTAATTTAGCTCTAAATATTTTTATTTTTCATTCACTTTCTATTTATTTTTATTTTGAGTTGTTATATATTTTATATGCATGTATGTTTTTTTTATTATTCTTTTGTTTTTTTTATCCAGTTATTTTTATGATCAAACATAAGCCCAAATTCTCTGATCTTCTCAGAGCTTTTCTGTAAAGATGAATTCATGTGATATTTACAGTTCTGATCTGAAATAGTTTACAGACTCAGAAGAACCGGTTCAGTCCAAATGTTTAGATGAGGAAGAACCACTTGCCTTAACCGTCGGTTCTCCAGTAGAGAACATTTTCCCCCTGATTATCCTCCATGTTGTTCTGCAGAGCAGCAGAAAACCCAGCAGTTCCAGCCGGATTGTTGTTCCTGGGACAAACCAACACCGAGCGGCTTTCCGCACGAGACCGAGCCGATAAGATCGGACTCTGGATCAGAACTCAATTAGAACTCTAAATCCAGCAGCTTCTGGCTAATTGGACTAATTGGATCAGAACAGAGTTTGTTTTGTTTCTCTGCTGCATGTTTGAGATTCTTTAAACCGACTCATGGACCGACTGCAGTAACTGAGTTAGAACGTTTCGGATCATCAACACACAGGATTTAAATCTGCATTTGTTCTTTTGTTGGTGCTTTTAAAGATTCATTTGCACTTTAAAGGTGCAGTTCTTTATTTATATACTTTTATTCCACTCTGATGGAGACAAATCTGGGATTTTCTGTACTAAAAAGCGTTTTATTGTCTTTATCAGCAGTTTCATGTTCAGGTCTGTTAAAGTTTTAACCAAAGTATTTTAATCTGATTTTTCTTCATTATAGCTAAACTTTAAAGTTGTAGGAAATGAACAAACATGCATACAGATCTAAAACTGCACATAAAAAACAGAAAAATGAAGCCGGTTTGTTGCAACAGGCAGAGATTCATTTGGAATCTGTAATTCAGGGTTTTTTCTCCACAAGCAGCTGAATTAAAGAGCGACCTCCTCCTCAGACGCTGCATGATTACTGAGAGGAAACGCTGCAGCTCATCATAATGAGCTTTATTTACAGCCTGCAGCTGTAATTTCAGGAGTCTTCTGTCTGCGCAGAGCGGCTTCGGTTTCATGAGCTGGGCCCCCATGGGGACTCAGTCCGACAAATCTGAACAGACTTTACATCCAGAATGATCCCAGGATGAGTTTGTTTGACTTTTAACTTCCATCCAAAGAAACTCTAGAGGAAACCAGTGACGGATCTTCTCTACAAGAGTTTTATACATCTGACCCTACGGTGTTCAACCTGTGGCCCGGGGGCCATTAGTGGCACCTGGATGAATTGTTTTGGGGGGTTTTCCTGGCCACTCCCAGCCACAATTCAAGTATAAATTGGGACAAAACTTTATCTTTTGAATCAAACTATACTTACAAAAATGTCAGATGCAACACAAATCATGTCTACTCAATGGCTTCTAGTCTAAAGTTCAGCTTGTTGAACCCAAATCTACTTTTAATTGCTGAGTTTAAAGTCGATTAAACACAGGAAGTGTTTTCAAATGAGAGCTGATCTACATCCTTTTGTTACTGCTGAGAAATACAAAATATTTCTCCAAACCTAAAATGATAACAAACTGGATGTATTTCTTTCAACAAGAAAAAACCATTTGGAGTTTTGAATTTACAATCTTGTTTCTATTAAAAAAAAAAGTTTAATTAAAATAGTTAATGCTTTGTTTATTGTTGAGTAGATGGAAAACATACAACTGAGACATTTTTAACAGAGAAATGTGACGACTTCCTGAAGGCAGAAGCTTCTTAAAGTGACAGAATCCAAAACTTCAAGGAATTAAATGTTGACGTAAAATTTCTTTTAAGTCATATTTGCTACATAAATATAACAACTGAAGGAAATATAGTTCTTTGATGTGCCTTAAAATTGATTTATGTGGCTATAAATAAATACTACTTCCCATAATAAGTGTTATGTTCATGACAGAGTTATAAAAACAGAAAACTAAATATGGAAGTTATTGCTCCGCCCAGTTCAGATGACATTTTGTCCTCTGGCGATTAGATGTTGATTCTTTCAGAAAATAATTAGTTTTTCATGAAGTTCTGTTTGGTGTTTGGTTCTGGTGGGAACCAGGATCTGAGCTGTTCTGCAGCGTTACGTCAGCGAGTCGCCGTTCTCCCAAACAGAAACTCTCAACAGCCAACCAGGATCAACGTTTCCTCAGCAGCTGCTTCCAATTAATCCAACTAGAGCTGCCTCTCTCTCTACCATGTTACCACATAATGGACTGCCTCGCTCGCCCGCCCGCCCAGCTCCACAGTCAGCATGTCGTCATGAATGTGTCATTAATGTGAAAAAACTCAGAACAGACTGTTAGTGTCCAGATTTTCAAACATTTCATCTTCTTTGTTAGTTCCAGACCAAATTAAATGTTCGACTGTAAATATTTGGGATTTTCAGGAAGCTCCGCGTTGGGAAGGTCGTCTCTAGTTTCTTTGTGGCTGCAGGAGTTTCAGCTTTAATTCCCCATAAAAACCATCCTGGTTTCCCTTGCCGTCTTTTCCCAAACTATTAAAAGGATTTGTACAAGTTGGAAGAAGTATCTCGTTATCCTGGACGGATCTTTCCATCCCTCAGAAAAATGTTTCCTCATATCAAGGTCAGATTTCTGCTTCTGTGCGGCTGTTACTCTGGTTTTCCGTTGCTGCTCAGCATTTTGTAACTTGGATCAGTTTGGAAGAATCAAACTCGGTTTTATCCGGCTCTGGATCAGGAACCAGTTCTGCAGCAGAAACCAAAAGAGGATAAAAAATCTTCCATGACTGACTTTCTGGTTTCCTGCCTTCTCTGAGGCCGAAATATTTAAGCAGCCTTTTGATTTTGTCTGAGAAATCATTAAAAAAATCGGAGTCCAATTTTAATATTTATGCAAAATGTACATCAACACTAACCAAAGACAAGGCATTTTTTATTTAGGTGACACCTGATAGTCCTGTTATTACTGCTCTGGTATTTTAAAAAAAAAAATGTTAAAGGGGCAATATTATATAAACATGTTTGAGCTTTACGTCAAAATATAAAGTTTTTCCCTCATCAAAAACATCCCTGTAGTATCGCCTTAATTCTTTCATGCATGTTTGAGAAGTCATTTAATCTCCATGGTAACCAACCAGCTGAGCAAAATGATTGGTTGGACCTAGCCCCGCCTTTGGGACACAGCTCCTCCTCCACTCAGCTCCTTCAGACTAGCCAACAGCAATTAGCAAACACCCTGTGGGACTGTAGCTGTGGAACTGTCATTATAGGAGCTGCTTCTCAGAGCAAATCTGGTAAAAATGTTGTTAAAGGATTAATAGAGGAGCCATGTTGGGATGACTTCCAGAAAGAGCAAGAGTTTTTAAAGAGACAGAGGCCACAATTACAAGGCGTTAAAATACAAAGTAAATTTCTTTTAGGTCATACATGATATGTACAGCATTTTTATAGCAACTGAAGTTAACACAGTTACTTGACTCTGCTGTAAATGGCACTTTGTGCCTGGAAAACAAATAATACTGCCCTTTTAAAATTGTATTAATTAATCCACAACTTTCTGTTTTTCTGCAGGGTAGATAAGCGCAGAAATCCGTTTTATTTAAACAAGTCAGGATGAAGCTTTGAGAAAACATTTCCTGTTCAAAACTCAGAGATATAAACTAAAACCATGAGGAAAAAAAACCCAGTTATTTCTTTCCTCTGCTCTACTGAATAAAATTCACCACAAGCTACAAAAGTAATTGCAAATAACTGTTTTGTAACATTTGTTTTATGTTTAAATATAAAAACAGTATTAGAAAAGCACCTTTCACTTGCTGTGAAGCATGGTGAAGGATCTGTGATGCTGTGGGCCTGTTTGTCCTTTGGAGCCTTATCAGATTCCTGGCATTACGCCTGGATTCCCTCTGGTGTAAAGCTGGAAGCGAGTCGCCTCCAGCTCTTTCAGCAGGATAATCATCCTAAACATCAACACAGAAACGGCTCACTGGACGCAGAATCAACTCCTTCCAGAACCGTCCCGGTTCTAAACCCCAAAGCGAAGCCGGGGTTTGTGATCCAGCTGTTTTTGTTCTGGTTTGGAGCTTTGAACTGGTTTGCTCTTCCTCTGCCTCAGATGTTTGTATTCTTCTGGTTTGGTAGAAGTCGGATCAGGACACAATCCGTCTTGTTGCTACAATCTGACATCACTCTGATGTTTAACACAAATATTTCACAAAATAACAAACCAATCAAAACCACATCAGAGGTCCAACTCATCTGGTTACTGCAGGATTCCTCTCAGATAATCCTGTGGTTTTTATCAGCTTTCATCCTTTTGTTTTCCAACGCCTTGTGATTGAATTTCTCGCCGTGTTTCTGATTGCAGTGTTTTCCAGCCGGTCGTTGTGTAACGAGCCGAGCGTTCCTGAGCTTCCTGCGGTTTCTGGCGACTCTGGCAGCAGCTTTTGTGTAAAGTTACAAACTCTAACTGGTTTGTTTTCACACAGCAGCTGCAGAGAGGCTGAAGGCCGTCCAGGCATTGTTTGAAATCACACACCACCATGTGTTTAGATGGACAAGAATGTCAGTTTTAACTGCAGAATTGATGTTTTTTAAATCTAAAAACCAATAATGGAACTAATTCTGAGTCAGAAACCAAAATGGACCGCAAAGATGCAAAAACTGATAATGAGCATTATCCCTTACTGGTTTGGGATAAATAAGTCTGAAACGTTCCAGTTTTCCTGCTCGTCGTCCGAACAGCGACAGCGGGACAGGAAGTGTGTGACTGGGTTGTTTGACCCTTCGTAAGGTGTTTGATTCCAAAGCGTTTCAGAGGAAATCAGCGTGTGGTGCTGACGTCAGGTTGTTTATCAGCAGGATGGGAAATTCCCGCTCCAGCAGCCAGATGTGTCTCCAGTTTATCTGCTGGTCGGTTTGGCAGGAAGCCGACGGTTAAATATAAAAGCTGCTGCTCTGTTTTTAACCTGCATCAAAGAAACACAGGAAGCAGGAGATGGATTCCCCAGCTTTCAATGCAGACGCTTGAGCTGCACCACCTTCATTCATCTCATGTTTAAACGCAAAGCAAGCAAAAAGTACATTCACAATTAACAACAATATTATGGGTCATTTATCATCAGAAAAAACATCTAGGAGTTCATTTTTCAAACTCATATTTTTACTATGTTATTCATAAAGATGTCTCAGTTAGGGTTAGCTAAATGCTAGTTAAACATTTAGCAGGCTAAATATGCAGCGCCAAACTAAATTTCTAGCAGGCTAACTGAATACTGACTTAAATTTAGTCTGCTAGCTAGATTTAATTTAGTCTGACTGGAGAATAAAAACTCAAATTTTGACATTACTCTCTCTACTTCTCTGAAAAAACATAGAAAATATTAAACTTTTAGAATTTTTCTGAGTTTTCAAAAGTTTTTACTATTTTTCTGAATTTTCTGGTAAAAATTTACTCATTTTTTCTTGTCTACATTGGCCCTAATATGCCATTGAAAACATCTGTGCTGTATCATCCTTGAACTGAAGTCAGGGGCCACAAATGGCCCCCGGATCACATTTTGGACACCCCTGCATTAGGGCCATAAAAGATTCAGATCTTATCAGGATGCCTTCTGGGTTCTTTCTGGTCTTGCTCAACCAGGGTTAGACCCAGAATCCTCTGAAAGGGCCACATGAATCTCTTCTGGTTTTGGTAGGACCCACAGGATGTCCTTGGAACGACCTCCACGTTCTTCTAGGCTCGATAAACCAGTGAACCTTAAATAAGTGGAGTTATGATGATGAGTGGAGTGACCAAAGGACCAAACTCTTTGTGTTCATATCAGCGGCTCTTCTGTCTCTGATGTCTGAGATGTTTTCTCAGTCTTGATCCGTCTGCTCGGTCAGATCAGCATCACTTCTACAGCCGAGGCCAGAAAACACTTTGTCTTTTGTCTCTGTAATACTTTGTCCACTCAGCGGGTTTTCAGTGAAAGCTTCGACATTCCTCTGAGGCTCAGACCAAACCCGGCTGGTACAAACCACTAAACACCTCTGGGATCATTACCTGCCCTGAAACAAGCGGACCTTTCTCTGCTTTCCACACATCCTGCAGCTCTGCAGCCTCTCAGCTTATTTACAACCAAAGCAAAGCTCTGTAATCACGTTTTTTGGTTACAAGGGAAACTTTGTTGACCAGCGCTCTCTTGAAACCACAAAATCACTCAATCTGCAGACTAAAACGGTGCAGCGAGGGAAACCAAACACCCTGAGACATTTAGGAGTAGAAACTCCTGAAGGAAAAGGTCAGCGGTTATTACAGCTCATGGTCTTAATTGTGTTTTAGCAGCGCTTCCTGTCTGTTATGATAAAGTTTGACGTAACAACTTAAACGAAACAATACCTTAGAGCAGTTGGGTGGAGACCACTGCAGCAGGCCTTTGTTTGAATTTTTGGAGCACTAAGCAGCTTGAGGAGCCAACTCCCTCACTACAACTCAGATTTGATCAGGTTAGAGGTCAACGCTTAGTCACACAATGAGAGACATCTAAAGTGCAGCTCTGCATCACAGCAAGCGCAGAAATACCTGCAGAAACAACAGCACTTCTTACAGTTATCAATCACTTTGGTGCATTTCTCAAATCATTTTTAGCTTTTGCAAAACAATTCATACAAAATGTAGTATCTATATCAACGAACATGTCAGAGCCTCAGAAGGACAAGTTCCTGTTTCATTGTGTTCTGATAAGACGGTCAGATTTCAGTCATGTTGTCAGTAAAACACTGGATGTTCTGTTGTAACTATGATTAAAGTTTTCATGTCAAGTATTGTAATTATGATAGATCAGTAAATGTATGGACTATATGGAGGTACGGTGGTAAAAGATTCACATTTACACCTTTACTGTAACTTGTTGATAGATCATATCATGTGATACATAAAAAAAACTAAAGTATCAATAGGAACATAAGACAATCTCATAAGGAAAACTGAACATGCAGTTATGTAGAAAATATATTTCTTCCTAACTCTGCCACAGCCTCACTCCTCTTCCTCTTCCTCTTCCTCTCTCTGACTGTTGACTTCATCCAAATCCTTGTCCTTCCACTGTCAGAAATGTAACATCATGTTTGTTTAACTGTTAAAAAAAAAGCTACTGAAATGTCTCTTCAGGTTTCAGTCGGATGAGGGACGATGTCCACCTGTAATGAAACACACATTCATGCTCCCCCAGTTAAATACGAGTGTTTTCAGTTGGTTTAACCTCCTCCAGGCTGTGTTGATCCTGCGGTTGGACTTTATTTACACAAACTTGGAGCGAACCACAGAATCCTGCTAAATTCTCAGTGTTTACATGTGTTTTTATGGATGTGTTTGGGTTCCTGCTGCTCTGTAGTCAAGTCTGACATAATAAAATGAACTGAGCACCTCTGGCTCTTTAAGGTTGCAGATAACCTGCACATTTTTAAGACAGAGTAAATCAAACTGTGTTTGTTGTCTCTGTTTTTAAGTTTGGGGCACTCAGGAAAAAGAAAACCTTCTCCAGCAGCGGTTGTTTTGGTTTGGACTCATTTAGCAGCAGAACACCACAAGCAGCATCAAACTCTGCAATTTGAGCTGCGATGACTCATTTATTTCACTAAATGTAGCCGCTTGGAAATCAAAGGTTTAGTTTTAGAGCTACGCATGAAAACATGCAGCTCAGTCCTGAAAACTATGTTCTGAGGTTTGTTAGCAATGTGAAACACAATGTTTATGAAATTTGTCCAAAAAGAATACAGATTACAGAGATTTTTGCTAAATTAGTGAGAAATCAACAATTGTACATAAAAGCAGAATTAAGTCCAAAATTATTCAGATATATGTTGAATTTATGTTTAAAATAGTTTTTATTCAACCTAAAGCTTTGCTTCTAACATGAAATGAGAGAATTTTGTTCTGCAGAGTGGATCATCAAGTTACTAACTTTTTCTCCAGTTAGTGTCTGCAGACCCCACACATGCCTGACATAAACTGTTGAGACTTTTCCTTTCAGGTTGGTGCTACATAGAGAGTTCTCTGATGGACACTTCAAAGTCAAAATGTGATCGATGTGATGAATATTTCCCATGTCTTCCCAGGTCGTCTTCTTTTATAAAAACATAAGATACATTCATTATTAGCTCCTTATTCTCTCTAAAATCTTGCATAAAATTGTATATTGAAGTTTTCCAGTCTGTTTTAAAGAACCGTCACAGCACTGTTAAGGGTTTTTAATTATATACTCTCTGCAACAGACTGTAGTTGCTGTGTTGTTTTGGTTCTGTTGCCTTCGATACAGTGGGCCATCAGATTCTCTCCCAGAATGCATCTGGGCCTGAGTGGACTGAATGACAGCAGACACTCGCCTCCTGTTTTGTGTGTTGATGTTCCTTCAGCTCGCTCCGTCACTCAGGGAATCTTGCATCAGTTCTGCTGTCAGAGACCCATTGATGCTTTTCTTGGTCATTTAGCCTGAGCTGAGGCCTCCAAGGGTCCCTCAGGGCCTCCAGGGGCCCTTATAATTCAATTTGAGAGCTGTGTGTTTCTGCATCAGCGGGGGTTCATTTCAGTCTTTTCTGTGGTAGTGAAGATAAATCTGTTTCATGTTTTCTGCAGCTGTCCAAGCTTATTAAAATGTACATAATCATAAGATGTGGTCTTTGCGGCAGATCTTTCATGCATTATGATCTATAAACGTACAACCAGAGGGAGATGTTGCTTCATACTGCCTGTAGATGGACTAGATAGATAAATAATATGGTAACTTAATTAAAATGACTTTCTCTCCTTCTAACAGGGAAGGATTTGAAGGAGAAACAGAAATCCTGGACTGAGGTTCAGATTCTCTGATCAGAAGAGCTTCACGTAGGTTTGTCTTCCTTTTTGTTAATTGTTTCATGTGGAGCAAATGTTCAGTGATCTGCTCCATCTAGTTTGGGTTAGATATGAGATTTTATAAAGTTATGGTTTGGGAAATGGAGAAAAAATATTTTATACCACTGTTGAATTCAGATTTAAAATTATTTTAATCAACCTAAAAGTTTAATTCTGACAGGAAATTAGATATTTATTGCTCAAAAGATCAAAAACAAAAGTAAAAAGAGTGTCAGTTTAAAGAAATATTTGATCTGTTTTCGTAGGGGGCGAAATGTCATGTTAATTATTGTCTGTACTTATCTCAGTAATTAAACATTTTTTTGGTGACGACCCAAGTTTGAGGTTGGAATGTCCACTTACCATCACCCTAATCTTGAGCCCCTTTCAACAGATGCTCTTTCAGATTCAGATTCTATTAGGTTTCCATAAATAATTAATATTTTAAAATAAAAATGTACTTAAAAATGCTAACTTGGTCCAAAATCAGAACAAACTGAATTGTTAGCTCACCAAAATGAGTATTACTACAATGTAGGTCATTAATTTTGTGAAGCTTCCATATAATTAATGCAGTAATAAACATTTATAACCATTCATAACCATTTTATGAAACAATTATTTACTTTGTAAGCATTTCTCTAAGTTAATCTCTCCCACAGGGAGAACTGAAAAGCTAAAATTAGTTAGAATAATTTAACTGATAGCCTGGTGTTTCCCTTAAACTAAATTGCTTTGTGGATTAAAAACTAGACATAAATTCTTGGTAAGATTTTGAGTTTTTGGAATGAAGAGGACAAACATTTTGAATATAAAAAACTGTTGATTTGTCAGTTGAAATCTTGGCTTTGTCTAAAATATTTAATAGATCTTTGTCTTGTTTTTGAGATGCTGTTTGATTTCTTTGTTGTTTTTTTCCATCATTTTTCTGATACGTTTTTCTAAAACTTGCAGAATAGACAAGTTAATATTGGTGTTGGGAAGCTGTTTTATATAAACTACATTAGATCCTGTTTGTTTTTAGCGTTCATTCAGTGAAACCAACATGGTTTTTTACTTGTTTTTATCATACTGGTCCAGTCCTTGTTTCATTAACAAGATAATATCTTCAGGTTTTCTCTCATTATTCAATCATTCTGTTTATAAGCGGATTTAAGCCAACCATCAGGGATCAGAGGGTGTTAAAGTTTCCTGCAGATGTGTGAACAGATGAAGATGATCTGACTGTAACTCAGATTTATTGGTGACCTGTAGATAACCTCAGCTGGTTAAGGTAAACCGTGTTTAATCCAGGACCAGATCTGATTATTCCCCCGGCCAGCAGACTGTTTGATACGATTACAGACAATCGATTCAATGGAGCAGCCAAGCTTTTTATTCTATTTTATTTTTGATCATTTGATAATTTTTGGTGTCTTGCTGGTGTGTTTTAGAACAAGAAAATGTGGAGTTTTTCCTCAAACAAATCTGACCAACTGTCTGATTCACAGAAACGTTTGGCAGTTTGTTGACCTGAGAGGTTTTGATCCTGAAGCTTGTTCAGTCCATCTTGTGTTGAAGAACTTGGTGGAGATTTTGTTGTGTTGTTTTGTTTTGTTTACTCAAAGTTATTAAAGAACTTTTATGAGTCATTTGTTCATTTTGACCCCAAAATTCAATTTCAAGAATACATTTTTCAGAGTTCTTGGTTGGAAAAGTAGTGGTTGTTAGGATTTAAATATTTAAGCTACGGACTGATGGACAGATGAATGAATAGACGGATGGACGAACGGATGGATGAGTAGATGGATGGACGGTCGGACAGAGTCCATATGTATTTCCAACCTCATCCAGGCCATGACTTTTTTTATCGTCCATTGTCATCCAGACTGAGTAACTCCTTTATCTCCTCCTCCTGTTCCTCCTCCATCAGCAGCTCCTCCTCTCTAAAAGCTTCCTCAGTGTTCTGCAGAGCCTAACACCAAACAGGAAACAGCGACCGCGACCCCACCCGTACGCCCCCCACCCCCAAACCCCACCTGGAGAGCGACACTCCACCCATCTGCCCAGCGGTGGCACAAGGAGTCCAGTCATCCCAACAGGAAGCTGACTTCCTCTTCCCTCCTCCATCCAGGCTCACTTCCTCTGCTGAGAGAAACGCTGCTCCTCCTCCTCCTCCTCCATCTTATCCAAATCTCTCTCCCATGAAGAGGAGGAGGAGGAGGAAGAGCACAGCTCCAACTCTGTATAGAATATTCAATCCCAGATAAAGAAAACTCACCAGCACATCAATGTTCATCTGGTACATGTTCTTCCTGCTGTTAGCAGATGATCTGGACTTCCTGTTTCCTGTTTCTCTCAGCTCTAACTCAGCTGCTGATGTTCAGATATTCAGAGCTGTTCTGATTTTGTGATTTAATTAATAATGGAAGTAATTTCAGTTTTTGGTTTTCTTCTACCTCTCAGTTCCAGAGCTCAGATTATCTTCCTCTGCTCAGATTATTTCCATGCTGCCGTCATTTATGGAAACATTTTATCAACTTAATATAATTTCCTCACAACCACTTTTCTGGAGAGCTGAAAATAAAGCTGGAAAATAATATGTTGATAGAAAAACCTGGAAAGTATGGAGTTCCTTTCTTTTTTCTCTTTTTTTTCTTCCTTTCCTTCCTCCAGGCTTTTTTTGTAGTTTTTTGGGTTTTTTTGTCTTAGGTTAATTATAAATATCTGATGTACATAAAGATTAGTTATTGATTCATTGCATTTGGGAATACAATGATAATTTCCATTTTTATACAGGTTTTTATTTGACTAAATAGTCTGAATCCAGAGATATAAACAAGAGGAAAAAACTGTTGGATTTATTATTGCAATGAATGTTGAAGCAAAGCCTAAGCGTTCATATTTTTGTTCCTCAAGTTTCGATAGTTTTTGGAGCGTTCCTGCACATCATTAGCCATCATCAGACTCTCTGTGTCGCCATAAACTGAAGCCAAGTCACAGATGTTAGTGACTTTAACTAGGCCGTGTTGAAGGTAGCGTGAAGTCAGAGCACAAGAGGATCAGCTGGTCATTTGTCTCTGGGAGAACAGGTGGCAATCTCCTCAGCTGCATTAATATTTTCGATTCAGATCCGATGAATTCTTTCATTCTGCTGCTGGGCCGAACCGGGGGAGGTGATGAGGAGAAGGAGGAAGGTCTTTGTCTGTGAAGAATGGAGAGGGGGGCGGCCGTGCGGGGCGTCCTGCGAGCCGGCAGATGGCCGATGGGTTGAGCAGACAAAAGTGAGCCGCAGAGTTTTTCCTTTTAAAGCTGAAGAGACAAACACAAAGCGTGAGACTGAGTGGGGGTCAGTCTGAGGCACCAGCATCCAAGAAATAATAAATAAAGATTCTGTAGCTCTATTTCTAAAATATTACAAAATAATCTTCTTTAAAAGCAATAAACTCCATGTTTAACTATCATAAGCAGAGGCGGGTACAGAGGCCAAAAATTGTACACAAATAAGAATAGCAATACTTCAACATATTTTTAGCTGTCCAAGAAATTACTCAAGTAAGAATATTTGGTAAAAAGTACTGAGTAACTAATTAAATTGTCAATCATTTAATATTTAAAAATGACATCATTAAACAAACCAAAATAGGAAGTTAAGTGAAAATTTTAGTATTTTAAGCACAAAAATGACAATAATTCATATAAGTAATAAAAAATAACAAAATCAGGCAAAAGAAAATGTTTCAATTTTTTCCAATTTTTCATTAAAATATGTTTCTTTTTCATTCAGTGGGTAGAAAATTCAGAATAGAAGTACTTTATAATAAAATGACTCAAGTAAAAGTAAAAACTTTAGTGTGATTAAAAATACTCCTAAAAGTACACTTAAAAAAACAGTTTCTCAAGTAAATGTAATTGAGTAAATGTATTTAGTTTCTACCCAACTTTGATCATAAGGACCAACAGGAGACTTCTTTGTGTAATGAGGGGCAGCAAATCGCCTGCAGCTAGTCGTTACTTTTCAAAGTAATTCACTGGTTCTCTTTACAAATGTCAAATTGTTGTTTCAAAGAGATGATTTCTCCAAACTGAAATTATCTGAAGAAGATTGTTTTTAAATTCAGTGTTTACAGCAGTAAAGGTCATTTTACAGGACTCCAGTTTTGAGAATTTTCAGCTGCAGCAAAGTGTTGTGTTGTGTTAATGTCATAAATTTCACTCTCAAGTCCAACAGGTTTTTTTTTTTATCTATTTTTCCAGAAACAGGTTTGTCAACTGATTTCCTTGCAGAATATTTAATTTTTTTGGAAAGTTTATCTGAAACTCCTTAAAGTTACTTGTAAGTTAGTTTTTTTCTCATTTCAAGAATACTAAGATATTTGCACTAGAAACTAGACAAAATTTACTTGGTGAGATTTAGTGTTTTTGCAGTGCAGTCTTAAAGGAATTGGTGCTGAGATAAAGATGGTTAATCTGCACCAAGATTAGTTTTTGGTTGTTTTTTTCAGGACCAAGAGGTGGTTTGGTGAAAATATATTCAAAACAATACGTTTTTTTCTTATAAGCAACCATGTAGTTTTGTTTCATCGCGACTGTTGTGTTGTTCAAAGTTTCAGGCTCTTCAAAGATCAATATTGATGTAAAAGTTGAGACTCTCAGACCTTTCAGTCAAATCCAAACTGAAGTCATGTTTTCTTTTTGTGGAAATAGATCTAATCATCTTTATTTGGACATTTATTTACATCAGCTCAACACAATTTCCGGAGTCCTGCTCTGTCCCCAAGAGAGACAAAAAATAGGACAAATTTCTCAAACTGTTGAAAACTTTGATATGTGATTGTAGAGAGAATAAAGCACAATAAACAGATAATATTCCACATAGCTTCATGCTGTTGGGAGGAGGGAAAAACTTCACTGAAGCGAGGAATGTGGGAAAACCTCTGTCAGAAACAAACTCCTCCTAATTAAACCTCCTCCTTGGAGTCACAGCTGTCCAGGGTTCAGCCTGCTTCTTTCAGGAGAGGTCAGAGGTCGGCGATGCGTTCGGGGGTCAGTGGCTCGTCCTCCTCCCTTCGTCTTCCTCCCTCTTCCTCCTGTGGGACAGGATGGGCGCTGCCCGGCTCTGGCCGGCTCTTACGCACTGAACCTTGAGTTTGTCGGAACCTCTGACCTGTTAGCGGAAATGAACGTTCAGAGTTTTTATTGCTCTGCAGAAGATGTGATACTGAGTTATGATTTCTGATCATGTCAAAGATTGTTGGTTTGAGCGCAGCAGGAAATCCTGTTCTGTTTGCTCCGAGTAGAAAAATGGATACCACTTTACAACAAGGCTCCACTTATAGTTAGCTAATAAAACGTTCATATATTATTAATTCATCTCTAAGCACTTTATAAATCATAAGTGTTCATTAAAAAGATCTATCATCCTTATCAAATCTGTTCAGCTATATATTTTATCTAGAGTTGTGATATTAAACATTTCAGACTATTTAGATAAGCATTAGTAAATATATATATTTTTTAGCATAGTCTCTTTCTCATCCTTACTTGATAATGATTTAAATGTTTATAGATTAATTAATAACATATTTATAAACTATTTATTAGCCATCTGTAATGGGATCCTTATTGTAAAGTGGTACCAAAAAATGTTGAATTACTCAGTTCTTTTTGTAGTTTTATTTGAACATTATAAACTGAACTGAACCCTTTTATTCACACAGGTTATGAACTTCAGCTGTCTGTACTTGTCCCTCTAACAATACTTATAACTGCATATTTTAATAGTTCAAACACCAAATATACCCTAATATGTAAACTTGAAACTGTTTAAGCACTACCAAAATATCCACAGTTTTCCTCATCTACACTCTTAGGGTTTCATCAAATCAGCATAAAGGAAAATAAATGCCGCTCTAGTTTGTCAAGTAGCATTGCAACTTTATTCCAGAGTTGCAGTTTATTTATGGAACTATTTAGATATGCGAGAAGTCTGCACATTTTTCATGAATCATTTTGAGTCAGTTTTTACAGAAAAATCTGTGAATATAAAACTCAGAATAGGCAGAGATCCAATTATATTTCTGCATAACTGTTAATTCAAAAATTATTGAGACTTTGGAGTGATGTTTTGAGGGTTGCAAGTTCAAATCCAACTGGATGATGCCTTGCTTCCTCATATAGTTGTCAGTAAAACATTTTTAGTCTTTTGTTTTGTCTTTGCGGTTTTTATTTTTATTTTTTTCCCATTTTCTTCCTTTTTTCACTCTTTTTTCCCTTTTTCTTTCTTTTCTTTCTTTTCTTTTTTCTCTTCTCTTTTTTCCATTTTTGTCTTGAAAAATAAGAAACGTTTTAATTTTTAAGCTGAAAAGTATAATTTAGTGATTTGTGTTAAAAACCAAATCCAACCAGAGATAAATTAATTTGTAAAGAGTTGTGTTTTTTTTACATTAATAGATGATGCAAGATGTCATAAAGACTTTATGTTTAGTTTAAGTGTGAAAGAGTATTTGCTGTAGGACAGTAAATGGACTTGGTTCTGTCCAGTTGGGTTTTTATCCTCCTCAGGTTGTCAGAACTCCCTTCTGCTTAATGCATCTTAATATTTTTCAGTAAACATTCAGAGGGAGCTGTAACATCTCAGCGACACCTTGTAGCTGATGATTAACTGGACTCCGTTGTTCTGAACGGTTGAGCAGCTGCAGCCAGATGAGCTCAGCCTGCAGATTTCATGTTTGACAGGAAAAAAGAAGCAGAAGGAAAGAAAACTGGGCGAAAATTGCTCAGCATTCCAGAAAACCAAAATAAACAGGAGGAGGACAAGGTCTGGTTTCAGAAACAGAAACGTCATGGAAGAGAAGGAGCGAGGGAAGGAGGAGGGGAAGGGGTTCGTACAAAAGGAAAGTCTGTGTGTTGGCGCTCACAAAGCCCCTCCCTCCCTCTGTCCTCCCAACAGATGAGCAGAAAGAGAGAGAGAAAGAGGGAGAGAGAGGAGCTGGAAGGACGCAGAGGAGGACGGAGCATGAAGAGGCAGCTGCGGATCTGAAAACCGGTAAAAATCCTGAATCTTTATCATCATTTTACACTGAGAAGCAGAAAGTTTTGGTTTCATTTTATCCAACTGATGAGATCCTGGTTCTGGATAAAACTGATTTTAGGTCATTTAGGTCATTTCTGCTGATTTCAGAGAGAGAGAGCTGAATGTTAAACGGAGCAGGTGGAATTACTGCAGCAGAGTTAAAGACGTTTCATTGGTAGTTGAAATAATCTGTAAATGTTCAAAAGGATAACAGAAAAATCTGAAGGTGATCAGGAATCTAATGTCAGCATTTCTGATTTGATCTTGAATAATTTAGTTAAAATGAGTCAAACCTTAAAGTTTAGAGTTTTTGCAGCTTTTTAATCCCTTGAATTTTCAGTTTTGTTTGTTCATGATGAGTTCAGGTGCTTTATAAGTTCAGTCTGATCTGATCTCCATGAGTTCCTACAATTTAACATTTAATAAAATGTCTTACCCTTAACAAACATCTGAAAAGTGTGGCTTGCATTTGAGGTAAAACTTTGTAGAATCACTTTTCTATACAGTTACAGCTGCAGTTTTTTTTGGGGGGGGGAGAAATCTGCAACAGGTTCTGCAGCATCTTCTTACCTGAAGAAATGCATCTTCGCCATATTATTATACTGCCACCATCATGCTTAACAATGGGGATAGATGATGATTTACTTAGTTTTTCTTTGGGATGAATAAAGTATTTTTGAATGTTAATTAGAATTTTAACAGTTTTGTTTAGTTTTTTGTTTTTGCTTTTTCTGCCAATCTTAGCATTTTGCACGGAGGCCATTTCTAATAAATGCCTTTTAGCTTTTTTCGATAGTTTCCTTGGTTTTGCTGCTCTTCTATTAAAACCAGAGCTGTTCAGTGCACTACTGCTATTTGTCTTGTGAAATTCTGCATAATATGAAAAAAGATGTTGTTACAAGTAAAATAAACTGCCAATGGAAGCAGACATTTTTCACCAATATTATTAGAAAGAATCTTAAATCTTGCTGAAAAGTTACCTGCAGGTTCGTTTTGTCTTTTTTTAAATGTGCTAAAATATTTGAACAAGAGAGATTTTGTATTTTTGCAGTGTTGGAAATGAAAGCAAAGCGTTTATGAATCTCCTTACAACACAAGGGAAAAATACACATGTAAGAGTGCATTTAAAGTCAATGTTACATGTAGCGCCTGCAACAGAAAAAGTTAAAAGTTGCTTATGACAAACACCACTTACTAAATAATGTTTGTACGAGTTATTCCAAACCATGCTTACAGGCGCTGCCATGTTGAAATTCCAACTTTTCAACTAGAAGTCTGACATCCATCCCAGCTCAGAGTTTCCACTTTCATTAACTTCTCACTGTCTCATGTTGATGATGTCATTTTCCAGGTTGCCATGGGAAACACAGACAGTCACAGCAGCTTCAGCTCTCCGGTCAAACCCTGCGGCTCCCTCAGGTTCTCCACCAAGAAGGAAGAGGTAACGTCGGCCCGTAGCTGGTGGCGGAGCAGCCAGAGCCGGGGCCAGGGCCACCGGGGCCAGCATGCCTCCTGGCAGTACGAGTCCGCGCCCAGAGGGGGCGCCAAACAGAGTGTGGGTTCCCCTCAGAGGTTCAACCAAGGCGACCGGACGCAGGACGGCCGTAGGAGTCCGTTTGGATTCCAGGGGCCTAGCGGTGATCAGGCGTCCCTGCAGTGTGGCGGCAGTCCCAAGGTTCTGCTCAGCAAAGATGGCAGCATGAGGGTGGAGTTTACGAACTCCAGGGTGGTTCCTGTTGAGCCGCAGGGCCCGCCGCCCGCCAACCTCATCCCAGAGTCGTCCCACCGCACCAGCAAGGGCAGCTCGCTGAGCTCAGAGGGGTCCTGGTACGACTCGCCCTGGGGCGCTGCCGGCGAGCTCACCGACAGCGTGTTCGTCTGCGGGCAGAGCGTCGACACCAGTAGCGGCTACAACACCTGCTCTTCCACTCAGGTGGAGGACATCTCACCTGGGTTTAGCTCCGCCCTCCTGTTCCCTCCTGCAGAGGGCGCCAAAGGCCACAACAGCTGCTCCTCTGGCCGCACTGAGGACAGCGGCATCGGGGACTCTGTCATCCTTCAGCCTGACCTCCATGACCTCAACCTGGCCTCACCGTCAGACTTCCACAGCAGACACAACGCGCTTCCAGCCTTTCCAACATCAGCGGACTCTTTCCTGCAGCAGCAGCTGCTACCAACCATGGACAACCCCATCCAGCAGGAGGCGCCGTCCGTTGGAGGCTTCGAGCCGCGGTACTTCTCTCACACGCTGCCCAATCGTAAAGCCGAGCCTGCGAGCGCCGCCTTCTCCGGGAACAACCGGAAAGACTTCCTGAAGAGTCGGATCCGACAGCTGAGCGACTGGACGGGCAGTTTGAGCCGCAAGAAGAGGCGGATCCAGGTAAGAACCTGGAAAACCTGGAAAACCTGCACCTACACTGCAAAAACACACAATGTTACCAAACATTTTTAGTCTAGTTTCTAGTATATATTAGTACACTTCATTTAAGACAAAAACTAACTTATAAATAACTTTTTAGCCAATACTGAATCAGTTCCACTGGTAAATTTTAATTTGAACTGGAAATGGTATTTATTCATGAGTATTAATGAATTAATGACTTAAAAAAAGTTTCTACTGTTTGCTTTCCTAAAATAACAAATAATCCTTCATTTGTATTTTCCTTTTTTCTATATTTATATTTAGAATGCATTAATTGAGATCAAAGTGGAACCAAAGTCAAATTCCTTTGAAATTAAAACTGATTCTAAACTTCAAATCTTGTTGTTCAGAGTCCAAATGCTAAACAGGAACCAAAACAATCAGCATCATTGTTCATCAAAACTGACGAAACAATATATTTCTAGAATTTTTATCCCTGAATGTCATCCAAGCGATGGGTGGAGTCGCCTTAAATGTTTCCCAAAGATTGTTTGTTTTACGCCGAGTCTGGACTGTTTTCACACCCATTTAGCTGTAATGAAGAGGAAAAGTGAGGTCTGTTAAAGCAGCTCATAAAACCCAAACAGCTCCTGGAAATAAACCTCCAGAAAGCAGAGAGAAAGATGCAGACAGGTCATTTCACTACAGTCGTTCATCAGGCACCAAAACTATCAATAATTAACCATAATGACAACAGAGAAAAACAAGGAGGCGCGTTAATTCATACAAGAAATACATAACACATTAACTACAGAAAATTTATTGAAATTCCTACTTGAATTTTCAAGTAAGAATTTTTTTACTTGAAATTGAACTCAGGTGTGAGTAGTTCAAAATATTTTTTAAGAAGTATCCATTCAAGAAATTGCTCAAGTGAAAGTAATTCATTAAAAGGCTACTAAAGTACTGATTTAAAAGATTAAATCAGAATATCTGATATAATACTTTAAAATATTGCAAATACACTATTGAATGTGAATTCTGCTATTTTAAAGATTAAAAAGAAATTAATAATTTTGAGAAATGAGAAAATTACAGATTCAGACAGATGAAACACCTTTACATTTTTTAAATATGCAAAAACAAAATCTACAACTACAGTAATGTAACTATACTCTATATGTCGTAAAGTACTTCTGGTACTTTATGACATATCAAAATATTATTAGAATAACTAGCGCATAAACAAGACGTTTCACTTTAAACATTATGTTTAACTGTTTAACTGATGATTTTTCTTTTGTTTTTTCATTCAGTGAAGTTACTTTAAGTGGGTCTAGTATCCAGAAATATTAGTCAATTAAGAGTAAAAAGTACAGTGTAGTAAAACTACTCCTAAAAGTAAATATTTTTTGCAAAAAATATATGTAACTAGTTACTGTCCACCTCCAGCTAAATTAGTTATTTTGATGCCCCCTAATAATGTATAAAATAAAGATGCATTCATTACAAAAATATTCAAAATCTTTGGACCGCCCCCAAAACTTGATACCCTGGGCTACTGCCCCGAAAGCTCTTTTTAAAGTCCAGCTGAAAAGTCAAAACTTCTGTCTGGTTTCCCTGCAGGAGCCGCACAGCAGCGACTCCTCCAGCGTCTTCATCAACAGCTTGAATGCTGCCGCTCCTTGGCCTTCCAACCCTCTCCTCCAGTTGAGCCAGAACCAGTCCAATTGGGACTTCTCCAGGAGCCTGGATCAGAACCAGAGCAGCGACGCTCAGCGGCACAACGTCTACAGGAGCTTCATGCAGGAGCTGGAGACGGGCTGCGGCGGCGCGGCCGACCGGACCGAGCCGTCGGAGGACGACGACGACGCAGAGGAGGAGATGGAGGAGGAGGCTGGAGGAGGAGATCTGGACGGGTTGCTGGAGGCGGATCAGGGCGCCGTGCGGCGCGCGGGATGGCTCTACTTCAAAGCGCTCATCACCGTCAGCAAGGACAGGAAGCTGGAACTCGTCGCCCGCCGGAAGTGGAGGCGCTACTGGGTCACACTGAAAGGTGATTCATTCATCAGTCTGAGGCCGAGGGGCTAACAGAGAAGTTTATCTAAAGTAGATCAACTCTGAAATGCTTGAATAACACATGAGGAGGATGAGTGGGATGAAGAGGAGATTGTAAAGAGGAATGAAGATGACGAGCGGGATTCAAAAGGGTCAAGAAGGGCAATGTAAGAGGATGAGAGGGATAAAAAGTGATAGAGGGAGAATGAGGATGAGTGGGATGATGAGGGGTCAAGAAAAAAATAGAAGCATGAAAGGGATGAAAAGTTGTTTGAAACAGGGCTTGTGAGGATGAGTGGGATGGAGAGGAGACTATAAATAGAAATGAAGAGGATTAGAAGGAGAACAGAGGGATGAAAGAGATAAAAAAGGGATGGAGATCATAAAAAGTGAAATATTTCAGATTTAGTTTCCTTTTTGATTTTGTATGGAAAATCAAAGGTTGTCTGCAGTCAGAATGAGTTGCATTAAAATCAATCTTTAATTGCTGACTTCAGGCTGCAGTCTGCTGTTTTATGCGACGTTCGGGCGGAGCAGCGGCGCCGAGCAGGACCTTTCTCCTCGCTACGCTCTGTTAGCGGACGACAGCATCGTCCAGGCCGTGCCGGAGCATCCGCGCAGGGAGCACGTCTTCTGTCTGAGCAACTCGCACGGAGACGTCTACATGTTCCAGGTGAGAGGACGTCTCAAACGTCCCACACTCTGACTGCGTCCTTAAACGCCACACAGGAACAGAAACCAGCCTGTAAATTTGGGGAAAACACCATAAAAATGTATTTGTGTTTCTGTCAGATGTAGTGGCCTTCCTCTGCAGAACCACTGTTGACCTCTGATTTATTTGAAACCACTCGGGTCGCCCTAATTGTTCCCCTAGTAGCTTTACGAGCCCAGGGAGCACTTCTTTATTCCCAGAGTAACTGAGCAGCAGAGAGTTTACAGACACAAATCACAGTGAGGAGGAGGAGGAGGAAGCAGAGGTGAAAGCGTCTAATGGGAGTCACAAAACGCTGCTAATTACTGCAGCAGACTGAATCTTTATGACTTCAGTGAAGAGCAGAAAATCCTGACATGAAGAACCAGCTTTACTCTGCTCTGAAGTTACTCATCAGTAAAAGTCTCATTCTGTCTCATTCTGTCTCATCTTACTGTCTTCTTCTCTCTCAAACTTCCTCATCAAACCTCCTGTTGTCACTTTTTATCTCGTCTTATTTCGTCTGATCCTTCCTCATTTCATTGGACTTTTCCTCATCTCTTCTCTTTCTGTCTCATCTCATCTCACTTCACTGGATCTTGTCTCATATTGCTTCATCTCATCTTCCATCATCTTTTTCTTGTGTTGACTTGCAGCTGTTCATCTCGTTTCTCCTGTTTTTTAAGTGAAGTTTTAAGTAGGTTCACATTAGCAGTGCTACCTGTGCTAATGTTAATGCTAACTCTGTTTTCTGTCAGGCCACTAACCAGACGGACCTGGAGAACTGGGTGACTGCGATCCACTCGGCCAGCGCCGCCCTGCTGGCCAGGCGTCAGGGGAAGGAGGACACGCTGCGGCTGCTGCGCTGCCAGAGCCGCTCGCTGCTGCACAAGATCGACATGGACGGGAAGATGAAGAAGATGGCCGAGCTGCAGCTGTCCATCATCAAGGACCAGAAGAACCGGCGGGCGGTGGAGAGCCAGGTCAGGAACCGGGCCGCTCTGATCCAACAGAGTTTTCCTTCCTGCTCTGAGTCAGAGAACAGATTATATAACAGCAGGAAAATGTCTCAGCGCTGAGTCAACGCCTCGTCCAGATGTTGGACGGCTGCAGCTGCTAGCAATGTTGAAGCTTTTTATGTTTTAGTAACATAAGCTTTGAAAGAGTGATGGCTTTATTTTGAAAGTCCAACAGACACAAAAAGTAGCTAATCGCTGGTTGCTATGGTGATTCCCTCCTTTTTCCAAAGGACTGGAGGAAAATTGATTAAAATGTTTTAGAGATCTGAGATGTGAAGGGTGTTGGTTGGTTTAGTTCTTAGTTTTACTTAATTTTTTATATAATCCTTCTGTTAAAAAAACTGAAAACGAGTGTACTGTATTGTAAGAGTGTCAGTAGGTGTTTATGTTCAATAAAAATGATGTATTTAGTCAGTAGAGCTGATACTATTACAGTCCCAGCTCTAACATTCACATATTTAATCTAGTTATAAACATGCACCATGTCTCTAGTGCATCAGATTTACGGAGGTACCAGAAACGCATGAATACAAAGTTCTGCCTGGAACCTTTGAACGTAAAAAAATAAAAGTAATTATTTGTGTTAAAAAGTTTTTAGTACAAATCAATTTATCAAAATTAATAAGCTAAAGTCCTGGTTTCTTCACATATTTATTCCAAGTATGAACTCTTATAACGTCACTTGAGCGTCAGATTTATGGGCGTACCAGAAACAAGCAAATACAAAGGTTCCAGTTCAGGGCTTTTGCTTTGTAAAAAAAGAAAAAAAAGGAAATACATTAACATTTTTTAAGTGTTACAATCATTGTAATTAATTAATAGAAATTAACTATTAAGAAAATGATAATTTGGGTAAATATCATTTTCTGTACTTTTCAGAAACACAAACTGAAATATTTTGTCAAAATTTCCTCTTTTCTACTTAAGAAAGTTGCAGGTTTAACATTATTGATATAAATGACATTAAAAATAAACTTAATAAGAATGAAAGTGTAAAGTTTCACTGTGGGGTAAATCTGATCCCTGAGCTGCTGATCTGAACCGAGCAGAACTTTAACTGGACCTGTGATGCTCCTCAGATCCAGCAGTGGGACCAGAACCTGGAGAAGTTGAACCTGGACCTGTTCCGGTTCCGGTGTTACCAGTCCAGCCTGCAGGGCTCCGAGCTGCCCAACCCAAAGAGCCTCCTGGCCGTGGCCAGTCGCCCCTCCAAAGCCTCACTGGGAAGACTGGGAGTTTTCTCCGTCTCCTCCTTCCACGCTCTGGTAGGAAGCTGCTAACATGCAACTTTTATTCTGAAAAGCCTGGAAGGAAGTACTTTTATTCCTCTCCTGTCATCAAAAACTGACTTGTCCTTCCTTCCTTCTTTCCTTCCTTACTTCATTCCCTTTTTGTGTCCTTCCTGCTATCCTTCAAAGTGTCCTACCTGCATTCCTTTCTCCTGTCCTCCAGCCTTCTTTCCTCCATTCCTCTGATCCCTCCATTCCTGTTTTGTGTCCTCCTTCCCTCCTCATCCCTCCTTCCTTCTTTCTTCCTATGCTTTCTTTTTGTGTCCTACATGCTTTCCTTGTCTCCTCCTTCCTTCCATCTTACTTTTCTTCTTTCCTTCCTCTCTACATTCCTTTCCTTACTTCCTCATTTTCTTTCTTCTTCACTTTCCTCTCATCCTTCCTTTTTTCCTTCCTCTCTTCATTTCTTCTTTCCTTCCTTGCCTTTCTTCTTCTGCCTTCTCATTCCTTTCTTTCCTCTTCTTCACTTTCCTTTCTCTCAATTTTCCTTTCTTTCCTTTTCTTCTTTTTCATTTTTTCTTCTTGCCCTCCCTTTCTTTCCTTCTTTCCAGACATTTCAATTCATGTCTTGTAAAATTACATTAAGGATCTACAAATCCTGTATTTAGGAGTCTGGTACAGTTTTAGTTTAATCCTCCAGGTGTGTGTGAACCTGTTCAGGTGTTTTCCTCCAGGTGTGTGTGAACCTGTTCAGGTGTTTTCCTCCAGGTGTGTGTGAACCT